>JAMPIV010018615.1:0-295914 GCA_024509875.1 Oreohelix idahoensis | reverse complement strand
AAGAGATGTCTATCAAGAAGTGGCAGTAATATGGTACAATACCGCCACCCCATTGCCTATCGGGAAGCAAAAACATCATCACAACAAGTACAAACAGCAGTGGCAAGGAGGAAGGGGATATTTACAGCGAGATGACCCAATACACCACCTAAATATCACCAACAGACGGAACAATTTTCCGCCTGAGAAACTGGTCACTGCAGTTTACTTGGACATCTCTATCGCCTCAAGATATCCCACACGAATGAATGCCCTTGTGGAACTGATTATCCAGAACTCCAGAACACATTCTCCAGAACTGTCCAACCCATGATAAATTGCGACGTGCGACCTGGCCAAAAGGTGATGAGCTCCAGCAGAAGCTATGGGGCTGCCGCGCCGACCTGGAAAAGACTGTGGACTTCGTCCTGGCGACAGGCCTGCAGATTTAGCATGACTACAAACCGAACGCAGAAGAAGAAAAAAGAAGCTGTCTTAACTTTTTAATCTGCAGAATTTGTTACTAATGCTATAGTTTCTTTTTCTTAGGCTAAATCTGATTATCCAACTCTGTTCATACATTTACGAGAAAGAAAGAAACCTCTTAGACTCAACCCTATGTATCTATAACTCTTTGGGCCATCATCTGTTCTCTTAACGGGGCTGTGGGGCTAAACCTAGAGTAAGATTCTAACGGGCTATTATCCGTGTAGCATTTTCTTGAATTTTATGACTATTTGTATATGTTTTTTTTGTTCCTTGATGAAATTTTTGGTGTTTTGAGAAGATTTTTTTTTATAATAATAATAAAATCTCTCTTGAACTAAATCAGTGCGTTGGTCAGCTCGTTCTAATATATATATATATATATATATTCATTGTTATAGATTTCCCACGTCTGTGTGTTTAACTGTCGTCACGTGTATGTGCGTGCCCGTGAGTAGATAGAAATAGATATATCTGTGTGTAGACTGTCTGACGCTGTAAAGTTGTCGTAGAAGATAGGTGAGAGGGAGAAGAATTTTTTTTCCCGCTTTCAGAGACAGCCTCTATATCACAGTCTATCATCTCACGTGTGGGAATTCTATTTCATTTTACTAACTCACACTGGGACTCCCACTCATTCCAACCTATTCAGAAGGGACCAACCCAAGTCTTAATTCTCCTATCTAAAAATCTACGACAATAATAAAGCTTTTATTAGGATTATGGCTTATTGTATTCCTCCGACCGTTACTTGACAATTATTGCTGGTGCAGTGCTTAAACGTATCCCCAGCAATAGTTTTTGCCTCAGGATAAGACCTTGTTTCGAGGTGAACCCGTAATAATGTCGGCGTCTGTGGCCTAATGGATATGAACGCAGTTTCATAATCCAGATATACCAGGTTCGAAACCTGCTGCTGGCGGTTTGGTAGCAGATCGCTTTGTGTGGATTTTTAACAATGGTATAAGCGCCGTACCGTTCAGAAAGCAATGGCAAACTACTGAACGTAAAAATTGCCTAGAAAAATCACAAAACAGCCAATAAAAGCTGGGGTTGATTGCCACGTCCTGTAAAGGATAAGCAACTAACTTTTTATAAAGTCGCTGTGCAGTGAATTTGAAAAATATTTTAGCAATTACGTCACGAATGATGCAAATTTTACGTCATAATATTCTGTGTTCCATAATCACGTCGTTGTTATGTTCACGGTTTCATTGTTGAACGGAAATAGTGTTAGCCATTGACAACAGGGTGTTTTTGGTGACGTAGTCTCGCCCGGGCGAAAATTTCACTGCACAGCGACTTTATAAACACCCTGTATTTCAAGCGATTTTGTGTAAACTGTCCTGCTTCATGCAGCCCAGTGTTTCTCAAGGTATCGTACGCATAATCCGTGGTGGAAAAAAAAAAGCCGTTTAAGAGAAACGCAGCAGAAATTTTTTTTTATTCGCTTTATCACATCCTCAAGATCAGTCCTTGATCTGCAAATCCTTAGAGTAAGAAAGGCAGAAGGAGACCAGGGACAACATAGAGAAGAGAACTGGGAGACAGACAAGGGGAGGAAGGCAAGGACAGACCTGAACACGGCACATGAAGACTTGGCATCAAATATTGTTATAGATACGTTTAAACACGGCACAGGAAGACTTGGCATCAAATATTGTTATAGATACGTTTAAACACGGCACAGGAAGACTTGGCATCAAATATTGTTATAGATACGTTTAAACACGGCACAGGAAGACTTGGCATCAAATATTGTTATAGATACGTTTAAACAAGGCACAGGAAGACTTGGCATCAAATATTGTTATAGATACGTTTAAACACGGCACCAACAATCAATATATATATATATATATATATATATATATACATAAATACATACACATAATACATACACATACATATATCGCAAACATATGTATGCGCTGGAGTAGGTAAAAGAGTATTAATGGTATTAGAATTACCCTCACATTATCTTGGCCCAAGAGGGGTGCTCCGGTATGATTAAAATCTTGTAAGGGGTACGCGACCATTATAAGTTTGGGAAATACGTACGTAGCTTGTGGCAGTGATTGAAAAGACAGGTGGGGGGGGGCGTGGTGGAGCATTAAAATAGTTGTGTACAAGAAGGTTCTGCATCATGAGAGATTACATATCCACGTATGTGTAGTTCATAGGGGTCTCTATAGAAACAAAGAAGGAATAGGGCCACTACTCCGACCAGGCATGTCGTAACAGGCTACTAAGGTCCTCTTCTGCATTCAGTTTTAGTCATGCTAAATCTACAGGGTGATCGAGAAGTCTCTCCGCAGTGGGTTCAGTGCTTTAATAATATGAATGTAACATTGTATGATACAGTAAGCAACGTTATTTTAATTGACTTTAATTAGATTTACTTAACTACTACATTTTAAAAAAGTTTTTTTTTTTTTTTTTTCTTAATTTTCGCAAAAAGCATTAGTGTCTGTTTAAATAATTTATATTGCCATGTAAAATAAAGAAATGTAGAGTTGTAAATTATGACCTTTTAATAATAATGTTATTATTTGGATTGTTTCCCTTGATTCATAGTATTCAAGCACTGAACCCACGGCGGAGAGACTTTTCGATCACTCTATACAAGCCTGTTGCTAAGACGAAGTCAGCAGTATTTTCGAGATCCGCGCGGCAGCCCAATAGCTACAGCCTAAGCTCAGCACCCTCTGGCCAGGTCTGGCGTCGTAGGTCATCGTGGGCTGAGCAGTTTTAGATGTTCAGGTGTATGGATCCCGGTTCCACGTATACATCCATTAACTTTTTGACTCTGGAACAACGCTCAGAGCGTTGGTCAGATTTGACAGCCGTGCCAAAACAACTCTCTGAACGTTGTTTTTAGTCTATCATGAATTAAAATTACTGCACAGGGTGGAAAATAATTGCGGAGTCAAAGAGTTAATATGGGATACCATGAGGCGATAGTGGTGGCCTAGTAATCTGCAGTGACCAGTTCTCACGCGAAAAGGGATGGTCTGCTCGTGTTTACGAAGCGGCGACTACGGTGAGGTCGCGCGTAAAGCTAGCAGCTTCACCATGTAAAAAAACCTGCAGCAGATGCCGTCATTGCAAGAGCCCATCAGTGCTGTGATGTAGACTTCCTGTATGGTGTCTACCACATGGGTATTCCCATCCTATATATAAAATCCCAGCTTTTTCTGTCAGTACAAAGGGAAGCAACTTTGGTTGAAAGTTAGACATTAATTGTATAATTTCCCTTATATGTACACTCCCGAAAGTAGTAACACTTACCAAAGAAGAATGCGCAAATGACGGTGTGCACAAAAATATATTTATAGAATATGTGATCACGTATACACACATTGGGATCCTCGCTTCTGCTACGTAGTTCGTGCAGTGGTTTTTGTAATACTTTTGTTGCCGTTAGGTATTGGTGCTTTTGAATTTGATTCCCGTCTTATGGCGGGCTTTTACACTAGTGCTCCATAATGAACGAAAATGGGAAGAAAAGAAAGAGAAACATACTAACAAACAGAACCAGACAAATACCAGTGGAACAAGTTGTGAGGACACACACTGACGAAACCAGATGATAGAATTACAAGACAGTCCTTGTTCTTGAACCCCCATGGTAAAAGCAATAGACAAAGACTGGAAGCATACATACATTAAAGGAATTTTTTTTTTTTTAAATGCACGAACAAGACTTTGAACGGACAGAAAATCGTGGCGTTGATTTGTTGATGAACTATTCTCTTTAGCAGGGGTCGGAAACCAATCGATCGTGCTTTGTCGGTTGATCACAAGATAGGATTTGATAGATATTTAGAGAAATTTCAGACTAGCCTTATCCCACCGGTACTGAAAGAGTGAATTCGTCAGTATCAAAAGTTCTTTTACCACGTTCCAAGCAAAACCCCACGAGCTAACTTGCTAAACTTTGCTTAATTCGTAAACTGCAGACGATAAAAAAGCGATCTTTTCATTGAAGTGAAGTTACCATTCTTCTTCTTCTTCTTCCGTCCTTAGCCAAAGACCGACCAAGCAGTCAAAGGCCATCACGCCTTGTGGCGTCTTAAGGGCAACAGCAGATTGACTTTCTCTGTTGTAGTTTCCCATCACGCCTAGCGGCGTCTTTAGGGCAACAACAGATAGATCCATCTGCCGCTGTTTCCGTAATCGGTGTGACAAGCCAACGGGTGATCAGCCCATTGGGCGAAGTTACCATAATTTATTTTAAATGTTGCATCGCTCTTTGATCGTTCGCCAAAGATGGAATTTACATATAGGCTCCGCTTGTTTCTAATTCCAGATTCTCTTAAAAACAAATGACTTTTTCAAGGGCACAAGACGGGGGGACACGGTGTAGGGAGATACGAGGGGGACAAGGTGTAAATATTTTTAAAGGATTTTGGCGCCACCTTGTAGACGTGTTTTTACGAATAACAGAAAAAACGAAGTTATCCGCCTCTTGTCACAAAGCCCTCTGTATTTGCGGCTCGAGTGAAGTCCCCTTGTGCCGCCTGCCTGGCGCCGTCTTTTGTCTCATTGTTGTATGGCTGCCCCCTTTATTTCTTTCATTGTCCCGCGACGTAGAATTACTTACAAACTACATTCGTAACCGTTAGGGTACTTACCATTGTCCAGAACCAGACATGTTTTAATTCGTCCGTCGTCAGATCTACCGATTACTTACATTTCAGTCCCAAGTGAGGGGAAAGGGGGGGGGGGGGGGGGGGGGAGGGGGGGGGGGGGGGGGGGGGAGGGGGGGGGGGGGGTGTGCGGGGGTGGGTGTGTGAGTGAGAGTGTGGTGGGGGGGGGGGGGGGGGGGGGGGGGGGGGGGGGGGGGGGAAGAAGGACTACTGAAGCGGTTGATATGAAATAAAGGTTTTCAAAGTCCCAAGGGAGGGGCAATTGCCCCGTCGCTACCCCCTTGGATCCGCCAATGCTGCTATTTCCTTTTAGGCCACGCGGAGCAATGCTTACAAAATTGAGGGCATGAAACACGAGGGGCGTAAAGAGGATGTTACCGTGGGCCTTAGTAGCAGGGAAGAGAAACTGCCAGGAAGAAAAATTAAAATCCCCCCTTATGAGTTCGGAATGCCCTCCCCAACCCCCCCCCCCTTTTTTTTGGTGTGTGTGTGTGTGTGTGTGTGTTAAATTACTTCCATTTCAAAACGATATCAAATTGTGTTTTCAGTATTAGCATTTAGATTTAGTGTCTGTACTGTAAGCGCAACATCTTTAACATTTTCTTTTGCGCTCCTTGCAGAGCATGGGGCTGTGACATAATATGGCGACACTTCTCGATCTCTGTTTCACTACGGCAGTATCAGTTACATTTTTGTACTGATTTTTATTGCGTGCTTTCAATTGTCGCACTTTCTTTCTTTCTCTGCTATGTTTAGAAGATTTTTTGTATTTTCCTTCTTACACCATTCTCAGAGATAATTCATCAAGTCTGTTTGTTACCCGTTCCTTCCCTAAACATTTGCAGAAGCGGCTGAGATAATATTATCGACAAACATGTTGGTTAATATCGGCAGCGGCCGACATCAGACTTCAGCTTAACACTAAATCGCTCAGCGTATTTGCTTAATTTGTTAAAGAGGAGGCTAGGGAAATTGGAATGACTTGGGCCCAGATGAAAAAGACAGCCTAGAATAGAAATCGATGGAGAGCAACTGTTTCTGCCCTATCTTCTAAAGGGGGTGAAAATGAATGTTGATGATGATTTGCTTAATTGCTGATAAGACCAGACTGCGCTCGTCGTAAAGCTGGTAATACGGAATTGCACATTTTGGACAGACAGGACTGATAAGATTACTTTCGATGAAGTAATAAGATGTTACATCTTACACACATTGCTGAGAGAGTTTACCGATGTGTTTGAGAGTTGGTACACAAGGCATCGGAGGTTTGATGGCCATATATGGGAAATGTGACTTTTGCATCACGCGCAAAATTATTTCATGTCGGAATATTTGGAAATTACCCCACCCAGCATTTTTGTATGAAATGATTGGAGCTTTTGCTTAGCTTCATGATAAACAGATGCGGGGGAGGACAGTGAATATAACCTGGTGCTTTTCAAGTCTAATTTCACTGTGAGATTCACACTTGCCAAGACAAAACCAGATCCTGCCAGAATAAAGCCTAGAATTCAGAATTTCCATTTATCAGATCGGACTTTGTGGAACAATCTTGAAGGACTTACATAGCCCAGAAAAACCATTTTAATAAGGAAGGCTGAGGAACCTGAAACACATGGAGGGAATTATCTTATAAAAGTAACGACCCCAAGAACACGTAAAAGAGGCCTAATCAAGTGCCTTAACTTCATTCATGTGAGCCAGCTTGGCGTAAGTTGTCATTTTACATTCTATATTTGTCATTACTAACATGTGAACTAATTTGTATATAATACCATGTGAATATTAATATATGTGAAAATCGCTAGTAGATGTCCAAGTCATTTGAGGCAGGCAGCCTCAGCGTATAGAATGATGATTTCATGAACCATCGCTGCAAGGACTGGTGTCTGCTTTATTGCTAGCTCCTTACAGAGAACTAAAAGCATCGGTAGTCCCAAGTTCCATATGGAGCAGGGAGGGAAAGATGAAAAAAATGATGTACATTCTAAGTATAATACTTACAGTTTCAAACCAGTGTGGGACCAAAGACGCAACAATAGAGAATGCAGTCAGCGACCCATAGCTTGACTGCTTGCGTCAGGGTCAGCAAACCAGAGCTGACCAAGACCCTATTCCACCTCCAAGTGGTGGTCCTGGAAACAGGCTGCATCATTGCAGTCTGGCTGAGTGAGTAGGGATCGAAGAGGGAAGGCTAACCTGGTCCCAAAAAATACCGTGCGGAAGTCGGATGTGTCGGTCGAAAGGCGCAAAAATCACAGCTTTGCTGTAAACGGGCACAGCGCAACCAACGTCCTTTTCAGGACGAACGAGGAAGAAGAATATAAAAAAACCAGTGTAATGTCTATGTAAACATATTCACTTTAAAGTTAATGAAAGTTTGAAACTTTTCAATCAGTGTAAATGTAAATGAAAACAGATTCAGTTTATATTGTGAACACTTTTCAATCAGCAGAGATGTTAATATAAATATATTCTATCTGTACTATTTTCCTTTTCATTTAAATGTAAAATAAAGATAAAGCTATTCAATTTAAATGTAAAGAAATTTTCTCTCGAGGGATTAAGTTTAATTCTCATCGAGGGTAAATTCTGAGATAGATGGGATGGTAGAACAGGAGAAAGGAAACACATAGGTATGTGTTGGAAAACACAATACTCAGGAGAGCGTTTCGTTTCTATTGTTTTACCATAGTTGTTGGTGGTGGTACCAGTGAAGGTATAATCTCTGGAAAAAAGTGATGGTAGAAGTGGACTGACGTAGAAACGCGGGGCCAGCTTGGCAGTTACTCCGTGATTGTTCTGGGAACGTGCTGCACCTTTAAGCTTAACCAGAGACATGAGAACTCCAGTGACCTATCTGCACAGAACCCATCAGCGGGAGCAGAAACTACTATTGGCAGCTAAGTGAAACCGATAAGCTGCCAAATTGAACTTTTTCATAAAACCTACTATCATTCATTGATTATCATTTTCTTTTAAACTATTCAATTATGTTAACCCTTGTTTAAACTAAAAGATTATTAAATCTGTTATTTGTTAATATACAAATTTAACTTCGATTGAATCATTTTAAATGTACTGCATGTTTGTTAATTTACTAAACACACTCTAAACTGAGCTATAGCAGAATAATAAGAATTCCACTGAGTAAATCAGAGGTGTGGGCTTAACGAGCTGAAACTAATAATTGCTTTACCCTTCACAAACGTTGTCGGCAGATCATAGAGGTAACGTGCTCAGCCAATGCATCATTGTTTTCGCTTTTCTGAATATCTTGTTAATTGTCCCTTGGGATAGAAGCGTCATTAACCTTATATCTACATCTCTGCCGAGAGTAATCTTAATAATTGCTTTATTCGTCACAAAAGTTGTCGGCAGATCATAGAGGTAACGTGCCCAGCCAATGCAGCATTGTTTTCGCTTTTCAAAATATCTTGTTAATTGTCCCTTGGGATAGAAGCGTCATTAACATCATATCTACATCTCTGCCGAGAGTAATCATATGCGAAGGTGGACACTTTTGAAGCCCAAATTAGATACTCTTGAGTTTTGGCCACTGTTTGACCACTACTGCAAAGCAGGAGAGGCAATACCGTCACAATTGCCACAACAGCAATTGGCCCTGCAGGAAACTTTTACGGAGGAGTTACATAATCTTGTATCGGAGGTTTCTGTGGCTACTCGTTGTACATAATGAGATTACCAGCACTGTAATTTAACAAGAATAAATACACGAGCCACACGACAAGTAAGTATAACTAGCAATAACCCGTCAACATTGACAGGTTATTAATTATAGTGGGATGTTTCTGTTACATGTATTGTAGATGGTACTATCACTACTGTGGTCATTTCATTGCAGGCGACCGTCATTAGATATTTGTAGTGAAAATTATATGGGTGTATTAAATATAAAGACATGGAGTAACCTTACCTAAATGACATGTGGAGCAGTTATAATGATCTAATGGACCGTAAATTGACTAAATAACTAACATTTCTTTTATGACAACATGTCTCGTAATTGTTCGTGCATATTTTAAAATCTTGCCGTGGTCGACTTACTGCCTCTGAGAAGCCATGGTCGACTTACTGCCTCTGAGAACAACGTTTGAAGTTTGACGAAACTCCAGTTCATGTACTGTTTATCAATCGTGTTGTTAGCTTCTTTCCATAATAAACTGTTCATGCACACCTTCATTTGCGCACTTGTTTATATTTTCGGGAGAGTACATATAAGGGGAAACAATACAATGATTATCTAACTTTCAACCACAGTTGCACCCCTTAGCTGTGGTTTAAAGTTAATGTACTCTCTCGATAATAGAAAAAGTGCGCAAATGACGGTGTGCAAAATGGGACTAACCGACCGACGTACTTACGGCGGGAATTATGGTATTGGATGTTACTTTTCTGTTGTGTTTTAACATGATACAAGTTACTGAACGTTAAAAAGTAAAGGTGGTCCGATAGCAGAACCTGCCGTAGGGGGGAGTGAAGTGTTAGAGACTTCTCTGTACTAGGTCCAGCTTTTTAATGAGATGAGTGTCCAGTTCCCTTCTGCGCTGCCTTCGTCTTCTCTAACTCAAGAGCAGAATCAAGTACCCATTTACAGGGGGAAAAAATAATAATCCAGGAAGGTGAAAAGAAAGAAGGAAAGAAAACACACGTGTAACACGAGTAAACACGAAAATAATAACAATAAAGGGCAAGTAAAAATACAGAACAAAAAATTAATATCAACGCACAAAAGCTAACAACATTCACGCAACAAAGCAAATGAAATACAAAGAAATAATAGAAAAACCGGATGTGAAAGACGAATCTAAAGCAGGAAGTCAAGTGGAATAATGGTTCTCCCCTGTAATAGGAAGTGTGTTATTTTTAATTCATATTCTTTGTTTGCTCTTGAGGTTGACTTTCCATATTCCTCTTTCTTCTGTGCTGTCTGTGTGATGTTGTTTTCTGAGGTTAATCCTAGTACTCTTTTTATAAAGCAAAGGAAAAAGCACCATGTTAAACCTTTAAGTCCTGATCTGGAAATCTTCCTAGTGCAGTAGAAACACCAAATTAAGATTATATCCCGAGTTCCGTTCTTTCTGTGTGATGAGGAATGCTGAAGAGAATAGAAATTCTAAATTGTCCTATTTCCACACAACATGCCTAAAGAAATCTCGCTGAATTTTTTCTCCAAATAGCATCATCAACCGCGAACTGCTTAATCGGAGTAATCACAAGAAGATATGCACACCATCATATCGAGCAGATACTGGAACTGTGTTGGCCTTGTCCTCAGAAGAAAGCCGGACACCATCACCAGAATCGCAATGGTATGGGCCCCAGAAGAAAGGGAAAAGAGAAGCTGACCAAAAATAACTTAGCGGAGAACGGTGGAGGCCGAGATGTCAATCATGAACCAGAGTTGGGGCACCGCACAAAGGATGGCCGCCTACCGAGCAAAGTGGAGACTGCTTGATGCTGCCCTACAAGACGCCACAAGGATGACAGCCATTGACGGCTTTGTCAGTCAGCGGTTAAGGACCCAGGAATAAGAAGACTAAGTCCAGTGAACATCCGATTTGCAGAGTGGTTCGTCAGATTACTTCTCGCCGCACAATTACAGGCTTCCGTATTTTACACCTGGTAACGTCACGCTCCAGTGTATCCCACTGTAAATGGGCACCTGACTCTGCTCCGGAGTTAGGAAAGGCAACGGCACAGAGGAAGGGAACTGGCTACCCCCCCCCCCCCCCCCCCCTCCCCTAGAATAGCCAAATTTCTAACACCTCACTCCTTTACGGCAGCATTTCTTATGGGACATCCTTTACCTTTATTACTAAGACCAATACTGTAATCCTCTTTGAACAAATAAAAACTACCCATAGAATTAAAGATACATATTTCGAAACCACATTCAAAACGAAAATCAAACTGTTAAATACTTACCATGTGACAAAACGGGGCGGCCCCTATCGATCTTTGTTTCTCTCCGGCAGTATCCGTACATTTGTGGTACTGAATTTTATTAGTTGCTCTCAATTGTCGCACTTTTCTTTCTTTCTTTTTCTGCTAAGTAGCAGATATTTGATTTTATCAAATCATTCGAAACTACTCTCTGTTATGTCACCTCTTTGTTACCCGGTCATCTTTGCTTGCGGTGAGCAACTGACATAAGATAGTCGCCGGCGTGTTTAGATTGATAAGACGACTCTTTTGGTAACCCAGATCGGCAGACACGGAGTTTTGCGTACTCATACGATAGATAACGAGATTACTGTCTGTATGACACATTGTCGTGAAACGAATGTGTGTAACCCCACTACTTTGTTAAATCATTATGTCGGGATACAAATTTGCCCCAGCCAATCAACGCACAGTTGCTGAGCCAGAATAAATTACCTGAAGTTACGCCAGGAAAAGCTTAAGCACTGTTTTTTCGGATGTGGGTCGTGGCCATCTTGTTCACGCAATATGGCGGAAGAAAACTGAATAAAATTAGGCTTTACATGGCATGAGACGAAACTGCAGGACACCAATCAGCTTGCTCCGCCAGGAACCAACCAAAAGCTTTGCTCAAGCATTCATTTACCTATATAATCGGGCGAGATTTTATGCTAAACACGCAACACCGAACACGAAGCCAGAGACGACCGACTGAAGAGAGGAGCTGTCAGCTTTGATTTATAGCTTACCTGGGAGCATTGACCTGCAGCCTGCTTCGCTAAGTCGAGTCAAAATCTGGCCTGTTTAAATCTTGGAGGATTTTATTCGTGTCATAAAACCTGAGGTCGTATGTTCTAGTCAATCCAGCTGCCTGGAACTTTGCAGGAGCATAGAGATTGTACAGAAGCTACATCTTTAGTCCCCCTCAGTCTTGGGTGGGCTAAAGTAACGAGCCTCAGCAGGAGTTGTATGACCCAAATTAAGGAGAACAGAACGTTTTAAGAGATGAGTACACAGTAGTACCATTTCTGTCAGCATTGTGAGCAAAAGCTAGTGTCAGTGACGAGAAAGTGAATTAGCGTAGCAAGAGACAATAATAAGATTATAGCTGATAAATTATACGTAATTAACAGCACAGCTGATACATGTACTATAAGTGAATAACAGCACAGCTGATATAATTTTTGTTCCTATAATTGGAAAACTTGTTGTAATATATTTACATATCTATATAAATATAAATATTTGTAAATCATATGTAAACTTACAAATTCATTACGTTCCATTTTTCAACATTTACCCTTCAGCACAAGAGTAGATAGTGTATATACTAAATAAATAATAAGGAAATTGTATTTGAAGACTTGTCAATTTTATAGAACCCAGCATTGCACACTGAGCTTGGGGGGATCACTTGGGCACCAGACTTAATACTGGCTCTTGACTGGATGGCCGCATGCAGGAGATTTCTACAATGGAGGGTTGGCAGGTGGTGGGTATCTGGAAGTGGCTCTGTGCAGGACGTGAGGATTCCTTGGGAGAGCCCAGAACCAGAGCACAGCATTGTGCAAGCTCTGCATAGTTGGAGAGCCCCCTGGATGACGGGGAATGCACAGTGTGCTACCCCACCTATCCCCAACTGCTAACTTAGAACCAGAAGTGGGGTCCTCTGTATGCGTGCCAGGCCAGGATAAAATGCCTGGGAAAGAGACTGGAGCTCAGAACTCCCTAACTCAAAGTTGCAGGATGGCAGAAAAGCCATGGGAAAGACAGGGCTATTTTGAAGATAACGCAACCATATTTTCACCATACGAGCTCGGACGCCGCCTCGGTAAACAAGGTCCGCGCAGAGCAGTGACACCCCCAGGCTGCTTGCGAATAGTCTACTACTGGGAACATAAACAGATTTAGGGATGAGCCCACTCTCCCATTGAACAGGTGCTAAAGTCATAGATACTGGGCCAGAAGGCGCACCGGAAACCACAGTATCACGCAACTCGCTTTTTTTTCTATGGAGAGTACACCGTCAAATAAATCTCGTACTGGTGCTCGCCCTGTGGAGCTCCACCAGGCAGGTGCAGTGCCGGGCTCTGAGCCTCGACAGAGCCCACCCTCAGCTACTGGAGGACCCTCTAGACCGTCTTGTGGAGTCAGCAGACGGCGGAGGAGAACTACTGACCAAAACAAAACAGAAAAAGAGAAACCCAGAGTGCCACTTGTCATGATGCACTGGAATGCAGAGGGAGTGAACAGCAAGCAGGCTGGATACAGCAAAAAGACAGAGCTGGAAAACATCTTGTATGAGAAGCAAGTCAGTGTTTGCTGTATCCAAGAGACTCACTTAAAAGCAGATCAAACCTTTAAAATAAGGGGATATCAATGCTTCAGATCTGACAGAAAAGATAGACGAAAAGGAGGAGTACTTACTCTTGTAAGGAATAACATTCCTGCACACGAAAGGAAAACCTTCATGGATGGAGCAGAATATCAGCTGTTGCAGATAAAGGTAGACAAGATGGAAATAGAACTCCTGAACTATTACTGTCCGAACAACAAACCCCTGAGTCTCAGCTCTATACAGGTACCAGCCACCAACTTTATAGCAGTTGGAGACTTTAATAGCCACTCCCAGAGCTGGGGCTATAACCATCTGGATCACAGAGGTGAAGAGGTGGAAACTTGGCAAGATGATCACTCCCTAATCCTAGTCAATAATGCCACAGATACTCCTACCTTCTACTCCAGAGGATGGCACACAACTTCAACACCAGATCTTGCCTTCTCCACACCAGATATAGCTGGATCTATTAATAGAGAAGTAGGAGACCAACTAGGGGGAAGCGACCATCGCCCAATCTTTCTTACTGTCCAGAGTGCAACTCTCAGTACAGGCCCAGCCATTACAAGATGGAACTACAAAAAAGCCAACTGGGGTTTATTCAGGCATCAGGTGAACACGCTGCTGTCTACCCTCAAGGTACAGAACAGAGACATTAATGAAGTGGTTAAAGACTTCAACAGATGCATACTACAAGCTGCAAAAGAAACCATTCCCAAAGGATGCCGGCGTAACTACATACCATACTGGTCCAGCACACTCCAAGAACGTCAGGAAGCTATGGACAGGGCTAGAAAGGACGCAGAGTCTCAGCCTTCACTTGAAACTCACAACAAATGGAAAAAGGCTGTAGCAGAGTTTCAGAGAACAAAGCTAGAAGAAAAACGGAAAAGCTGGAGAACTAAAACGGCATCGCTGAACCTTGAGAAAGACGGCAGGAAACTTTGGAGATTAGTCAAGTCTCTAAATGAAGAGCGTTCCTCACCTAGGCAGACTATCACATTGGATGAAGGTGGCAAACTTTTCAGAGGAAAACAAGCTGCAGACTTGTTTGCTAGAAGATACAGTTCAGAAAGCAACTTACCCATTAACATAGATCATCAGAGAGAGATAAGAAAAGAAATACTGGCAACCATGGGACAAACAGATACTCCTGCCCCAATGAGGGAACCCATCACACTAGGAGAACTACAGAAGGCTATTTCCAAGCTTAAGTTTCAAAAGTCACCCGGCCCAGACAAAATCAGCAACGAAATGCTAGTAAATCTGAGCTCAGCAGCAAAGACAAAACTGCTTGAGATATTCAACCACAGCTGGTTGAAAGGAACGGTACCCCAAGTATGGAGAGAAGCCATCACAATACCCATACTAAAGAAAGGGAAATGTAAGACCGAGGCTGCAAGTTACCGGCCAATCAGTCTCACAAGCTGTGTTGGGAAGACTATGGAGCGAATAGTCAACCACAGATTGAAATGGTATTTAGAGTCTGAGCAGATCCTGGTGCCGGAACAAGCTGGATTTAGAGAATGCTACAGTATAGAAGACCAAGTTACTTACTTGTCTCAAGCAATAGAAGATGCCTTCCAGGAGAAGAAAAAGGTCCTAACGATCTGGGTCGACTTCAAGCAGGCCTTTGACAAGGTGTGGAAAGATGGCCTCATTGCAAAACTTAGGAGAAGTGGAATCCAAGGCAACATGATGAAATGGATCCAGTCATACTTGCATAACAGGAGAACTAGAGTCACTCTTGACGGTCTGCAGAGCAGAAAAGTGTTGCTCCATCAGGGGGTACCTCAAGGAGGAGTAATTTCCCCAACACTCTTCCTTGTTTACATCAATGACCTGGTGAAAGATCTCCCTGCAGGAGTTAAAGCTGCCTTATATGCAGATGACCTAGTACTCTGGTGCACTGATGAAAACGTCACCACAGCAAATTATAGAATGCAGCGGGCAGCAGACATGCTAGTGTCATGGGCAGAGAAATGGCTTATCACAATAAACACAGACAAAACCTCCACAACACTGTTCTCCCTTGCCCCCAAGGACAAATCAGCTAACATACACCTAGGGACAACCGTGATCAAGGAAGAAAGCTACCCCACCTATCTTGGGGTGACATTTGACCAAAGGCTTACATGGAATAAGCATATTGAAAATGCAGAAGGAAAGGCCCGAAGACGACTAGGCATACTCAGAAAATTAGCAGGTACCAACTGGGGAGCAAATGAACGAAATCTAAAGAAGATTTATAATGGAGTAATAAGACCACACTTAGAGTTTAGCTCAGCAGCATGGTCATCAGCTGCTAACTCACATCTGCAGTCTTTGGACAAGGTGCAAAATCAAGCTCTCAGGCTCATTACAGGAGCCATGAAAACTACACCAATAACAGAGATGCAGAAGGTTGCTGGATTACAGACATTGTCCCATAGAAGAGACACAAAAACCATGATCCAGATGGAAAAGTACAACAGTATGCAAATGCACCCAATGAAGGCAAGACTAGATGATCTGGCATTGGGACGTCTAAAGCGTAGCAGCTTTGTGCATCGGGGGAAAAGACTTATAAGACAGCATCAAGAAGACCTATCCATGAAGACAACACCACTGAAGCCCACCCTATACCCTGTACCATGGGAGCAGGCCAGCAGTGCCCTCCAAATTAATACATCAGTCAGTGGTCTCACAAGTGGATGTGAGTATAATGATCTGCAAAAACGAACTGCTACATTGAGTATGATCCAAGAAAGCTATCCCGATCAATCATGGATACATGCCTATACAGATGGATCAGCAACTAATGCTGTTAGGAATGGAGGTGCCGGTATCTTTATCTCATATCCTGACAACCACTATGAGACTAGGCACATTCCCACTGGTAAATTCTGTTCCAACTATACAGCTGAGGTTCAAGCTCTAGAGCAAGCTGCAAATATGATTTATAACACCAACTCTGACTGCCACCAGGTAGTCATCCTCACAGATGCACTGTCTGTCCTGCAAGCTCTCAAGGGTGGTAAACTCCCGCATCGGAGAAATGAACTAAACAAGGTAGCTGCCAAAAAGAGAACCATACTTCAGTGGGTACCATCTCATTGTGGTGTACCCGGAAATGAAAAGGCAGATAAACTTGCAAAAAAGGGAGGAGAATGTGAACAAGAAGATAATGAAGTCACATACTTTGAGAAAAAGAGAGCTATCCAGACTATCAGAAGAGAACAGAACCAACCCAAAGACGACTATCACACTCTCGACCGGCAGGGACAGGTAACTATTTTTCGACTCAGGACAGGGCATAACAAACTGAATAAACACATGCACAAGCTACGATTGTCTGCTTCACCACTGTGCACATGTGGATTAAACGAACAAACTGCTGAGCATGTTCTACAGGACTGTCCTCTGTATGACCAGTTAAGAAAGATATACTGGCCCAATGACTCAACACTAAACTCAAAGCTATATGGAGTTAAAGAGGAACTTCAAACAACAGTCGAATTCATCATGAGAACTCGTCTGACGGTGTAATCATCAAAGGTGCGATCGCAAGAAGAAGAAGAAGAAGTCAATTTTATCATTGTTAAATAAAATCTGTTTCCTTGTCTTAATATCACAGTTAGTTACACAGCGGAGGTGGCAAGTTATGTCGGTCTCCTCTCTACTAATTTTTCGAGATCAGAACATTCACAGCCGTAACTAATTTGTGATACCAGTAGTTCTCTCAGACACTGGGACTTCACCATTTTCTGCAGAAATTATATTTCTGTAATTGTCAGTACTATACTGACCCTATAGTCAAATAAAAACCTCACGCCACACTGGGGGCTCGTTCCTGGGATATTTCTCTATATCTTGAGCCATACTTAGTCTATTCATCTATCTACACTCTATCTTGTGCCACCCATAGATAAGATAAGGAAATTTTTTTTTGGAGAAAATTCTATAATAGGATTTTTTAAAATTGTTTTCTTAGGAGGAGTACCATTTAGTACTCAGTAAATAGTTGATGCTCACAAAGTTGCACGGAAATTAATTGTTCATTTAAATTAATTATGTTTAATTATAATATTTGAATATAGTAAATTTACATACCCTATCTAAGTAACGCCATGCCTGATCTAGTGAAGTTCAGAACTGCGGTCATGCAGATGGGTAAGGAATTAAATATGACAGGTGATGCTCTCACTCAGTATGTCACAACAGAAGTGGACAAACACATGGATAGGGAAGAAAGAAAAGTGCAATTAGAGACTGAAGCAAAGAAATTAGAGGCTGATAGAGAAGCAAAGAAATTAGAGGCTGAAGAAAGGCGGTTGCAAGCAGAAGCTGAAAGAGAAGCCAAAAGACTGGAAGCTGAAAGAGAAGCCAAAAGACTGGAAGCTGAGAGAGAAGACAAAAGACTTGAAGCTGAGAGAGAAACCAAAAGATTAGAAATTGAAGCCAAGAAATGGGAGGCTGAAAATGAGGCAAAGAAAATTGAAGCTGAGGAAAGGAAATTACAAGCAGAGAGAGACCATCAGTTCAGATTAAAAGAGCTTGAAATTCAGGCAAATACTGGCAATAATGGTGGTAGCTCACCTCACTCTGAGAGTAGCTCCATCCAGAGCACCTCAAGTGGGGCCATGAATTTTCATCTGGACCCATTTGTTGAGAAAGAAGACGCCATTGAGTCGTACCTGGATAGATACGAAAGACTTGCCACTACCTATGGCTTAGTGAAAGAAAAGTGGAGTCTTAAACTATCTCAGGGATTGAGAGGTGTGGCCTACGATGTATATTTGAAGCTCTCAAGAGATGACCAGGAAGATTACGAAATCCTGAAGCAGGCACTGCTTGTGAGATATGAAAAGAACTCAGAATCATATAGAAAGAAATTCCGAACAGCTAAACTTCTTCCAGGAGAAAACTATCACCAATTCTCTGCTAGATTGTAAACCTATTTGGAAAAATGGAGTAGTTTAGGAAAGTGTCAGGATCTGAAAGAAATGATAATGATGGAGCAAGTGAAAGAGTCCATGCCTCAAGAAATGAGGAAGTTTATCATGGAACAAGGAGCAGAGAGATTGGAAGATATTGTAACTGTTGCTGAGAGATATCAAGCAGCTCAGGCAGAATTATTAGGAAATAAGAAGAAGCAGGGTGAAAACTTCAAATCATCACAAAACTATACCAAATATGAACAAAAAAAACCATACCACAAGGAACAAACAAAGATTTGACCAAAAGGACAAAAACCCTCTAAGATCGGATAAGACACCTTACCGGAAGGAAGGAAAGTGGTGTAAAACTTGTCTAATGAGTAACCACAATACTGCAGACTGCAGAAGGAACAACCCTCCTTATTACGCTGCGTGTCTCACAACAGGGAACAAGGGAAGGAAGGAACTGGCAGTTAGTCAGAATGACCTCCATCATCCCCCTGTCTGTGAGGAAGTGACATGTAATGGCACTAAAATTCAGTGCTTATATGATTCAGGTTTGGAATTCGACTCAGTCGTGAGTGCAACCCTAGTGCACCCTGACCAACTTACCACAGAAACAGTGGACATACAAGGGGCAATGCAGGGAACCGGCACCATGACACTTCCCATAGCAAGGATCAACGTGAGAACTCGCTATGTGGAAGGAGTGATAAGAGCAGCAGTAAGTGATGATCCTATATACCCGCTGGTAATAGGATGTAAATATGTCTTTTTCCGTGACCCAATAAAACCTGTTGTCATGGCAGCAAACCATACCAGGTCGAGCACCAAAAAGGAGGAGGGAGATCCAATAACCATTCATCGTACAAAGATGAAAAAGGCTCAAACAGCAGACAGCACATTGAAGCCTTGTTTTGGCAAATTGCCAAAGGCCCATAACCCTCCAGAGAAAGGAGACTACTATATGGAAAATGGCCTACTCTACAGACAAGCTGGAAAAGGACCTAAAGAGCATGGACAGCTGGTAGTGCCAAAATTCTATAGGGAGGAAATTATGGAGCAAGAGCATGCTACATCAGGCAGTGGCCACAGAGGAAAAGGGGCCACTGGTCAAAATATAGCATTGCGATATTACTGGCCAGGAATAATTGAAGACATAAGTCGGTATATGAAATCCTGTTCAGAATGTAACCAGGTAACCTCATTCAGAAGCGTAGACCAGTTACATTACCTAGGGAAGCATTGTTGCGGACGTAGGCCCACAAAGAAGATACACAAGAGAAATCAGCAGGTAGAAGCAGTGATAACGAGAAAACCAAATCACAACAAGTCTACTGTTACACCAGTAACCATGGCAACTCTCCGTATTGTACAGAGAGGGGACGAGAGACATCCCACCCCGACTAGATATTTGTCGAACACCATGGCCTGGATCCTTTGGAAAATTTGGTTAGTCAGCAACCAGTATTAAAAAAGCTGCAGAAACAAACCCGAACCAAAGGAGGTAGGAACCAGGGCTGTACCAAACAGTTGGAGACAGGCCGCACTTCGGTATACTGCCTCTTACAATAGAAATAGGTGTGGGTCAAGCAACGTTGTTGTATTGCCGTCCCCATACACAGTCCACTGGAAGCATTGCTGCGGACATGGACTGAACACTAGCAAGCACAAGCACTCAAGGATGAGATTGACTATCTCTTAAAAGAGAAAATTATTTCAAAGTCTGAATCTCCCTATAGCTCAAGTGTGGTGCTATTAAGAAAACCGAGTGGTGAACACAGGTTATGTATTGACTACCGGAAGCTTAATGCGATCACAGAATCTCAGGTGGACCCATTACCTGACACCAACCAGCTGTTCTCTACACTGAGTAAGGCTAGGTATTTATCGAAGGTAGATCTAAGCAAGGGATACTACCAAATACCAGTGAAACCAGAAGTTAGGAAAATGCTGGCATTTAGTACATTAGACGGACACTACGAGTTTAATGTACTACCCTTTGGGCTGAAAAATGCTCCAAGTATCTTTTCAAGAATGATGAGGAAATTGTTGGAACTCTACAAAATCCCCATATCACTAACTTTATGGATGACATTCTTGTTGCTACAAACACCTTTGAAGAGCATATAGTAGCGCTCTCTATGTTGTTTGACAGGCTGAGAGAAACTGGATTGACTGCACGTCCAACCAAGTGCTATATCGGTTATAAGGAGTTGGAATTCCTAGGTCACACTATTTCTACAGGTCATATGTCTCCTGACCCAAAGAATATAGAGAAGTTAAAGAAGGCACCCAGACCTCAAACGAAGAAAGATGTGAGATAATTCGTGTCATTATGTGGGTTCTATCAGAAGTACATACCCCACTTTAACTCTCTGTGTGCACCATTAACTAACTTAACGAAGAAAGGACAGCCTGACAAAATCCAATGGAATGCTGATTGTGAAAAAGCTTACACAGAGCTAAAAGCAAAACTCACCAGCAAACCAATCCTTACACTACCCGATATCACAAAGGAATTTGTATTAAGGACGGACGCTAGCAGTATAGGTATTGGTGCAACTCTCTTGCAGAAATCAAAAGCCCAGCCCGAGGAACTTTTACCAGTCGCCTACGCCAGTAGGAAGCTGAATGCAGCTGAGTTAAACTACTCGACCATAGAGAAAGAATGTTTGGCTCTAATTTGGTCCATCGACAAATTTTCACCTTACCTGTATGGGACACACTTCATTGTCCAAAGCGATCACCAACCTTTAACATTCTTGGCTGCATCTAAAAAGTTAAATTCGAGATTGTTAAGGTGGAGTCTGCTTCTGGCGCCTTATTCCTTTACCGTGAAATACATTCCGGGAAGAGACAATGTAGGAGCTGATTTTTTAAGTCGACACCCTATTACTCTGGAAGGACAGACGCAAAATGATTAACTACAGCAGGTGTTTACACTTCAGCTATGACAGGTCACAGCTAGGAAAGGATGGGGCTATGTCGTGAAACGAATGTGTGTAACCCCACTACTTTGTTAAATCATTATGTCGGGATACAAATTTGCCCTAGCCAATCAACGCACAGTTGCTGAGTCCGAATAAATTACCTGAAGTTACGCCAGGAAAAACTTAAGCCCTGTTTTTTCGGATGTGGGTCGTGGCCATCTTGTTCACGCAAAATGGCGGAAGAAACCTGAATAAAATTAGGCTTTACAGGGCATGAGACGAAACTGCAGGACACCAATCAGCTTGCTCCGCCAGGAACCAACCAAAAGCTTTGCTCAAGCATTCATCTACCTATATAATCGGGCGAGATTTTATGCTAAACACGCAACACCGAACACGAAGCCAGAGACGACCGACTGAAGAGAGGAGCTGTCAGCTTTGATTTATAGCTTACCTGGGAGCATTGACCTGCAGCCTGCTTCGCTAAGTCGAGTCAAAATCTGGCCTGTTTCAGAAGCTACATCTTTAGTCCCCCTCAGTCTTGGGTGGGCTAAAGTAACGAGCCTCAGCAGGAGTTGTGTGACCCAAACTAAGGAGAACAGAACGTTTTAAGAGATGAGTACACAGTAGTACCATTTCTGTCAGCATTGTGAGCAAAAGCTAGTGTCAGTGACGAGAAAGTGAATTAGCGTAGCAAGAGACAATAATAAGATTATAGCTGATAAATTATACGTAATTAACAGCACAGCTGATACATGTACTATAAGTGAATAACAGCACAGCTGATATAATTTTTGTTCCTATAATTGGAAAACTTGTTGTAATATATTTACATATCTATATAAATATAAATATTTGTAAATCATATGTAAACTTACAAATTCATTACGTTCCATTTTTCAACATTCACCCTTCAGCACAAGAGTAGATAGTGTATATACTAAATAAATAATAAGGAAATTGTATTTGAAGACTTGTCAATTTTATCATTGTTAAGTAAAATCTGTTTCCTTGTCTTAATATCACAGTTAGTTACACAGCGGAGGTGGCAAGTTATGTCGGTCTCCTCTCTACTAATTTTTCGAGATCAGAACATTCACATCCGTAACTAATTTGTGATACCAGTAGTTCTCTCAGACACTGGGACTTCACCATTTTCTGCAGAAATTCTATTTCTGTAATTGTCAGTACTATACTGACCCTAGAGTCAAATAAAAACCTCACGCCACACACATGTGGGCAGACAAGTGTGACATAATCGCTTCCAGGCCTACTTGTTATGACAACATTATTTTCTAATAAAGTAATAAGCATTACAGCTTACACATGTTGTCATGTGAGTTTCCCGATCTGTCTGTAAGATTTACACAAGGGCATCGGACATCATATTTACGATATATGAGAGAGTTGACCTCTGCCTTACGTTCAAAATTATCCGATGTCGGAATATTTTTGAAATCATCACACCATATCCACATGATTTGAAATGATTGGATCTTTCTGATTAGATTCATAACAACAATGCTTGGGAAGATAGGAATATAGTCTGACCATTTTCGCAGTTTTATTTCACTGTGAATTTCACGCTCCACAAGAAAACATCAGACCTCGCCAGAGTGAAGACTAGATTCATAATTCCTTTTTTTAACCGGACCTTTTATTGGAGAACCAAATAAGACTTACAAAGCACAGGCAATCTCTACATTTTAATGAGGAAAACCAGGACTAGGAAACCGAAGAAACACGCGGAATCAGAGAGGTAATCTATTGTCAAATTAAAGACACCCCAGACGCGTGTAAAAGTCCGACTCGTCTCTTTTATTCATCTGAACAACAAGTCTGTAGCCAAGATTGGCGTAAGTAGTGCATTTACATTTCATATTTTATTACTAACATGTGAACTAACATATATATATATATATATATATATATATATATATATATATATATATATATATATATATATATATATATATATATATATATATATATATATATTACCATGTGAAACTCGCTATTGGATGTCAAAGTCATTTTAGGCTGGCAACCTCAGCGTATAGAATGATGATTCATGACCCACCATTGCACGGGCTGGTGATTGCTTTAATGATAGTTTCGTAAAGAGAACTAAAAGCATTAAGTAGTTCTAGGTTCCCTATGGAGCAGGGAGGGAAAGATGAAAGAAATGATTTACATTCTAAATATAATACTTACATTTTCAAAGCAGTGTAAATGTCCCTATAAACATAGTCACTTTAAAATTAATGTAAGTTTTCTAGCTTTAAACCAGTGTAAATGTCTATGTGAAAATATTCATTTTAAAGTAATGGAAGTTTCAAACTTTTCAATCAGTGTAAAACATAAATGAAAACATATTCAATTTATATTGTGAACACTTTTCAATCAAAGGAGATGTATATGTAAACAGACTCTATCTGTATTATTAACCTTTTCATTTAAATATAAAGTAACTATGAAAGCTATTATATTTAAATGTAAAGAAAGTTTTATCCCGAGGGATTAAATTTAATTCTCATCGAGAGTAAAGTCTGAGTAATTGGGATGGTGGTATGGGAAGATAGGAACCCATAACTATGGGGTGGAAAACGCCATACTCAGAAGAGCGTTTCGTTCTATTCTTTACCATAGTTATTGGTTGTACCAGCAGAAAGTACTATCTCTGGAACAAGAAGGGAACCTTGGCCTAAGCTTTAAGACAAAAGACGCACGTGGTAGACTCTCCTTGGCGTTTCTGGGACACGAGCTACCCCCGACAACCTTGATCAGAGACGAGCGCGAGCAGAGTGAAAAGAACCAACCCATAAAAATTAGCAGAACCGTCATTGGCAGCTAAGTTCAAATCTATTCAGCCACTTGAACTTCTTGTAATATCTCACATTCCCTAAAGACTGTGAAGATAACTTTTCTTGATCCATAACTATTCACATTATTTTCCAACTGTTAAAACCTAAAGTGATTATTAGATTTGTTATTTGTAATGTTACAAATTTAACTTCGATTTAATCATTTTAAAGTTACTGCATGTTTGTCTCAGTCAAATTACTACACACACTCTAAACAGAGCTATACTAGAATAACTAAATTCCACTGAGTAAATCAGGGTGGGGGCTTAAACGACCTGAAAGTAATAAGTGCTTAAATTCTTCACAAAACTTGTCGGCAGACTACAGAATTAACGTGCTCACAACAGCCAGCATTGTTTTCGCATATCTGAATTTCTTGTGAAGACTCCATTGTGATAGAATCTTTACTACTCTTCTATCGACATTTCTGCTAAGAGTAATCTTGTGTAAAAATAGACTCCATTGAAGCCTATAATAGATACTCTTGAGTTTTAGCCACTGTTGGACCACTACTGCAAAGCAGGGGAGGCAATACCGTCACACCCCAATATCGCAATTTCCTTAGTGCGACGACCTGAAACGAATAATGGACCTATCCCGCCACCTTTTAGGAAAAATACGGAAAAGGCGTGCATTGCATTGTGAAAACTAAATTGCACTCACATTAAAAGAACATGTACACACTAGCTTACCTTTTACACATATTTTCTCGGTTAATCATCGACAGTACCGTATGAATACGGTACTATCTTAGATTTATACCTAACATGAATGGAGTTCATGAAAATGTGAACTTAAACGGATATATACAATAAAATTTACATTTATGTGGGTAAGAAATTATCACTGTTAATAGCTTTAGGAGATTTCAAGAAATTTGGGCACGTCTGCCTGATTTTGTCTCAATGTTGATACGCCCTTCAGTAATGATTCGCCCTTCAGTAATGATTCGGAGAAGGAGTAATGTAAGTTATTTATTTATATTTTTAATTTTGTTGTGTGTGTTTTTTCTATTTATGTGTTGATAAGTTTGACTCTTTTTTTCAGAAATGGGAGGAAAACGGAATAGTATCAGATGAGTTTATTTCCTTCCGCTCATCAGCAGAGAGTCTACGCTGTTCAACTTAATTAAAAGGTAAGGTAAAGGATCCCGTTACTCGCCCATTGAGGCATATTGAGAATATGGTGTTAGGCCCATATTTTCTTGACCATTAGGGTGTGGTCAGCGTCACGCCGGCCGCCATAACCTTCCCAGAGTTCCTCTGGTACCCACTTCATGAGGCTGGGTCGACCCCGGAGCCGTTTGCGGTCTAAAAAAGCCCACCTCAACTGGGGATTGAACCATGGACCACACAGCTAGGTAGCCAGTGCACCAACCAATGCGCCACCGCGGCTCCTCCTAATTCATTCATAACCCTCCACTCCCAAAGGAGCATAGACCGTCAACAAACACATGCCAAGACCTCCTGTCACGTGCCATCATCTCAAGTTCTTTCCACGTTCTTCCCCCTAATTAGTTTGACTATAAAGATCCAGTGAAAGTGAAATAGGATGGAAGGATTGAACGAACGAACGAATTTTATTTTCACAGGGTTACGATTTGGGCACGCAGGCCCGTCTAACATTCTGCCCTTCCTCTCTCTCTCTCTCTCTCATCTTGCATACTGTATCCTTTCATCCTCACATTTACTTTAGCATTAAGGCATTTATCATTATAAAAGTAATATAACATCATACATTTGCAATAACACTGGACAACAGCCAAAATGTATCCGAGACAAAAGTAGCTATTTTTAACTAATTTGGACATGCTGATCACGAATATGAACTTAAAAATCGCGAATTAGCTCTATTTTTCAAGATCCGGGGGGGGGGGGGGGGGGGGGGGGGGGGAAGAGGGGTTAAAGAAATCTTACAGCCTTTATTTTGGTTGTGAGATCGGTGACCAGGACCGGTATTGGGCCCCACATATATGTTGTCAATCCTGTGCAACGAATCTGCGCTGCTGGTTGAACCGAAAAGGACGATCGATGCGTTTTGCAGTTCCAATTGTGTGGAGGGAACCGACAAACCATCTTAATGATTGTTACTTTAGCATGACTCCTCCAATTGGACATGGTATTTCTAAGAAAAAAAAGCGGCCTGTGGCCTATCCGAATATTCCCTCTGCTATGCGGCCAGTGCCTCATGGGGAAGGACTTCCTGTTCCTGATCCCCCACCAGAGATACGGTCTTATACCAGAAAAGATAATACGCTAGCGCGGCTCCCACTCTGGATGATGAAGAAGATAATAAGGCCAGTGGACATCCGTCACCCGTGAAAGCATCTACATTAAGAGATCCTGATTTCGTGCCTATTGAAGAGTCTGTACAGCCACATACAATTACCCAGAGTGAATTGAATGATCTAGTGAAAGATCTGGAATTGCCAAAAAATAAAGCAGAGCTGTTGGGGTCCAGACTGCAGCAATGGAATTTTCTAGAAGAGAATGTGCATGTGTCTGTGTTTCGTGCTCGGCAAAAAGGTCTGCTTCCATATTTCAAAATAACAGATAACCTCATTGCTTGCGTTGGTATACTGGTTCCGATGGCAGCACTGCACATCAACTACAAAGACGACGATTGGAGGCTGTTCGTTCATTCGTCCAAGTTGAGCTTAAAAGTTGTGCTGCTCCATAATGGTAACATTTTACCACAAGTTCTTGGTCCCTCCTCTCCACATCAAACTTGGACTAATGACGAATTTTGTAAAGGCCATGGATCGAAATGGGGCAGGATTTTAATACCTTCTGATAAATTTCCCAGACTTAGTGAGGCCAAAATCAAGGAAAGTGTATTTGTCGGTTCACAGATACGTCAGCTCTTTCGAGATCAGCGTTTTGATGATATTATCACAGGTGATGAAAAGTTAGCTTGGAATGCTTTCCAGCAAGTGGCCACAAACTTTATAGGAAACAATAAGGCTGACAATTACCAGGAGCTTGTAGAAACCCTCTTGCAGCGCTACGAGAGACTAGGGTGCAACATGTCTTTGAAATTACACTTTTTACACTCTCATCTGGATTTCTTCCCTGCTAACTGCGGTGCTGTCAGTGACGAGCATGGGGAACGATTTCATCAGGACATTACTACCGTCGAAAAAAGGTACCAAGGGAAATGGAATACAGCAATGCTAGCAGACTATTGTTGGAACCTTGTGAGAGATGCTCCAGAAACTCATTACAAGCGACAGGCAAAAAGGCGTCGCTGTGAATCATTTCCGCTATGAGCATTATTATCATATGGTATGTATATGCAAATGTGTAAAACTTGTTTTACAGATATTTAAAAAAACTAGAGCTAATCTGGTGTTTTAACGGCCATTTTCATGTTCAGCAGCCCAAACAACATAAAGGTAACTTGGTTTAATCTCAGATACACACAAAAAAGTCAAAATTTGTTGTCCAGTGTAATCATCATAATTAAAGTATGTGTTTAAAATAAATTTAAAACAAAATAAATAAATAAAGGAACGACAAAAAATAAAAATAAAATAAAATAAAACAAACAACCAGACAGACAAAAATCGAACTTTTCATAAAGTAAATTAGGCAATGATTTGAGACATAACCAGATTAGGAATGCGTGTTATAAGAACTCGTGAAATATTCGAACAGTCTACTATTGAATGACTAGGGACTCTGTGTGTTTTCCAGCGTATACGAGAGATTTGACCAGAGGTGAGCGGCTTTGACTCCCATTGCAGATATTGCCGTAGGCGGTGAATTGTTAAAGCCTTCACAATACTAGGTCCAGCATCATGAGGGGAGGTAACCAGTTCTTTTCCTCGCTAACTTTGCCTTCCCTAACTCAAGAGCAGAATCAGACAGACTAGGAAGATGGTTAGACTGGCATTTACAACGGAGATTAATTTTCAAAGGGTTGAAAATCGGGCACACAGTCCCCTCTTGCATTCTGTCCTTCCTCTCGCTTGTCTTTAATTACTGTTATTTAAATATTCTCCAGCGTACTTAAAGTATTAATTTAAGGGCAATGCAACATTACAAGGTAGTATAACAGCATTAACAGTATCTGATCACAAAATTAAAAATAAGTATACTGTAAAGAAAAACTAGATCATCATAGCCTCCATACAGTATATTAGATAATAATTCGAGACATAATCAGTTAAGGCGGTATATAAAAAAAAGGTAAAGGAACCCGTTACACACCCATTGAGGCATATTGGGAATATGGTGTTAGGCCGATATTATCTTGACCGTCGGCACACTAGGGGTGATGTGGTCGGCTTCACGCCGGCCGTCTTAACCTTCCCAAAGTTACTCTGGTACCCATTTGGGGCTGGGTCGACCCAGGAGCCTTTTGTGGCCTAAAAAATTCCCACCTCATCTGGAGATCGAACCATAGACCACTGCGCTAGGAAGCCAGTGCACTAACCACTTTGCTACCGCGGCTTCAAAGGCGGTATATAATCAGCGCTTATTGAAAGCAGAAAGAGCGCAACACAGTTATTTACCGTTTTGTTTTGGCGTATTACTGTCTCGTAAACAAGAAAAAATGCTACTATTCCACAAACAACACTAATTTTGTGCACTAAATATTCTAGTTGTTAGTAGGTCAAATTTCCTTACCTTAAAATCAAGAAAGCGCACTGCAAACAAGCATTTTGACCCCGAACTACTGTTTCTAAGGGACAGCGTGCAAGTCAACGAATGTTCTCGCTCTTCTATCTATGGATCAGCACGGCTATCTCAGACACGTTGACTGATATCAGCTTGCGCATGGGGGGTTGGCAAACTCGTCATATAAAACATTGATACAGAAACCACTGCTGTCAGATCATGCGGGGACCAGCTGTAGCCGTGGCTCCACGCTCCATAAACAACAACAAGGAACATGATGATGATGATATCTTGTTGTCTAGTGAAAATCTCGGGGGGTCTGTCACGAGATAAAGAAAAAAAATTGATTAATGTTCCTTCAAGCATGTCGTAAGATACGACTAATATGAGTTTGTGCATGGAGTTGGCAACCTCAACCAGTAAAATAAAGTGCTACAGAAATCAACCCTAGAATAGCACGGGCGATTTGAGGAAGGTTTTACTAAAAATACCATCTATACAGGCAGCTCCATGCTTCGTAAGGGAGTGAAATGGGAAATAAATCAATACTTTGTTACTTTCACAGTTATACTGTTGCCTATTTACCGCCCCTTTCGCGTAACATAAATAAAGGGGGGAAATCAGTTTTTACGGATCCATATTTATTATTGTTATAAAATGGACTAAAAAAAAATACAGAAGAACAAAAAATATTCTATACATTCTGTTGCATAGACAAAATGTGGATGTCCAGTTTTCATTAATCAGTAATGTGTCTTTCTTAAGAAATATATATTGACACATATTTTCAGCAAAATCGTCAAAAAATACGTCGAGACAGGTCTGTCATTGGATTTACTGACAAATTTTTTTTAATGATTATTTTCAAGTTTTAGAAATACATATATTGTGTTTTAGTTTAAAACTAGTAGCTATATATATATATATATATATATATATATATATATATATATATATATATATATATATATATATATATATATATATATATATATATATATATATATATATATATATATCTTCTTCTTCTTCCTCGTTCGCCCTGAAAAGGACGGTGGTTGCGTTGTGTCTGTTTATATATATATATTATGCAGTACATACATATACGCAGAAAACCAAAAATAAGAGGCTTAACGTCCGCCTTGAATTTTAAAGGTACGGGTTCGATTCCCAGTATAGGAAAAATAATTTATGGAAATTTTTTTTCAGAACCAGTAGTCCTAATGGATTCCTTGTTGTAAAATGCAAAGTTTTGTAAAATGAAATTGAAAAGCAAATAAACTTCACATTAAAAAAAAAAAATTATCATTAAAAAAAAAAAAAAAAAATTTGTGTACTTTCCATGTTTCCAGTTTTGTAACATGTACACGGATTTGTAAATATGCAAAGAAATGAAAATAAAGTTCACTTATAAAAGAATAAAAAAAAATCGCTTCTTGGTTATAACAGATGTGGTCTATTTCACATATAGGAAAAAACTCTTCATCATTTTAAATAAATGAAACCAAACATGGTCTGATACTACAAGTACTTATAACTATTACATAGTAGAAAAACCATCGCACGCACACACTCACAAATAAAAATCATAGGTATGGATGATTTCGTTCCGAAGATGTAAGGAAATCAGAACGTAGGCGCCCGGAGATTAGATGGGTGGATTGGGGCGAGAGGCACTACTGAAAGCCCCAGGTAGGAGAGTGGTCCGTACGTGTTACGGACTGCTTTGTTCTCAGTCGTGTGCAAGTTCAATTTAAGGATGTAATAGTTGAGCACACACCTGCAACGATAACCAACGTTTCCACCAAGACACCAACGTCCTTCTCAGGACGCCACTACTCGAGAAAAGATCGCGTTATCGTCAAAATGACCAGACATAAACCACACGCTAAAAAGAGGAAGGTCTACACCAGCCCACCAGCGCAGAACAGCCAGGGTAATCACAATACCACAACCAACAATGACAGACAGCCAGAGAGCAAGACTGCCCCAAGTACTCGTGCTGAGACCGGTCCTCCTCCAACTCTAGACACGACGACGGAGTTAGCTGCGACGTGTGTCGACACCACTGAGAGGCTGAGGGGCCCGCCTCCTTGCGAGACAGAGGAGAGGGCAGATGCAGGCGTCCCTGGCCTAGATGATGAAGATCCAGAGGATGAGGAAACGATGAGATTGCTACACCAGCTGGAGAAGATGAGGGGATGGTTGGAAAGAAGAGAGAAAAGGGCAGCTGCAAACGTCCACGGCCTAGACCCTGAGCGTGAGAGGGTGAAGAGACTGATACAGGGGATAGAACAGACGCTGGAAAGGAAAGAGAAAAGAAAACAGGAGCCTAAAGCCGAGGGACCACCACCACACGAACCAAGATCGTCAGCAGAAACCCTGTCTACCACAGAGAAGCTACGACAAACACCGAAGACACCACCACACGATGCCGGCGACACAGATGCGATAGAGAGGTGCGTTAAGATCACGCAGATGTCGGGAGGTGAGGCTTCACTCAGGGCCCTACCAGATGACAAAGTGATATGCATCCTCGAGTCAATACCTGGCAGCAAAGTACGGAGAGAAAAGGGAGTCGTGCCATGCAGGAGGGACGCAGTCTGCCGATATTGTGCGGGTGGCCACCTATATCGCGACTGCCCAAAGGCGAAGGAGGACCCCAACTACAAAGCAATAAACTCAAACCGCACCTGTGCAAACTGCCTAGGAAACCACGGGGCTAGATAACGAGGCTGCCCGATGTTCCAGGAAACAAAGAGCATCCTGAAGGAAGCGGTCTCCAAAAACATCCCCTTCAAGGAGGCAAAACACAGAGTGGCTGCGGATGTTGCAGAAAAACAACGCACGATTGACAGACGACAGGTACACCAGCTGACCGCTGAAGTCAAACAATTGAAAAATAAACTCCAGGTCGAAAACAGAAGCAAGCAGGCTCCCGAAGACGAAAAGGACAGCGGTGAAGACGTAATAGATATACAGAACATCAGAGAAATGATGAAAGACATGAAAAGCATTAAGCAGCAAATAGAAGCAGATGTAAAGAGGCTGACAGAACTGACAGAAGAAAACTCAAAAATCCTCAAGAGAATCGAAACAGAGCGAAGAGCCATTGAGGAAATGACATCAAACACAAGAGCGACCAAAACAAACGAACAATCAGACGAAGAAGTCATCGAAGAAACACTTGAAAAACTTCTACCAGCAATAATAGAAAAAGCACTACTACAGATACAGGAAAGCAGGAAGACAAGAGAAACAGAAACTAGGAAAGCAAAAACTAACAAAACGACACAAGACAGATAGGAAGGCAGGAAATGAACACCATGAACACGCCACGACAGACAAGCAACGAAGAGCTAACCAGACAGCCAGCTAGCGGTCCTTTTTAGGACCAGTCCTTTTCAGGACTAGGAAAGTGATACCAGCGAAGATACCAACACACTATATACCCCAATATAACCGTTTGTAACCCTTCAATGGGTTTTGGTTGAACAGGGTATTACAGCAATCTAGTAGACGAAAACAACAACAACAACAGCACACACCTGAGTCGCCTTTCAAGAGGCAAGCACGCCCTGGTGCGAAAGAAAGATAGAAATAAAAGTGGAAGTTTTGTAGCGTCTAGGCCACTCTCCTAAGACGGGGAAAGTAGAGGAGTGTTGCTCCGCTGTACCTTAAAATCAGGTGAAATTGACAGTGCTTTTTGCAAAAATACCTGTAAAAAGTATATGGGGATTAAAATGGCAGTATTTGAAAACTGCTAAATTCCTACAACTCCAAATCAAATATCTGTATTGTGACAGTAACATAAGCAGTTTTGTATGTGTATCGGGTGTTGATCTTGCCGAAAAAAAAACAAGAAAAAAAAAACAAAAAAAAATAAAAAAAACCAAAAAAATCTGTTCTTATCAAATCTTACTTGAATGTACAGAAATGTCCAACTTTGAAAATTTACCTTGCCCACATTGTACTTACAGTTTATGAGTGTAATTTATTGTATGCTGTAAAATGAACATGTTTTGGAATTTTAAAATGGACATGGCTTAAGGAACCTGACTATACTACCCTTTTTCACTCCTACTTTGTCCTTCCTGCGTGCTAGCTTTCTCGGGGCTTTTCATTTGTGTGTGCAAACCATCTCCTGTTGAAACTTGTTCACACCTGAAACGGACGCGTTCTACAACGCAAACTGTCCGCTATGCTTAAACCGGGGCCCTCATGGTTTCTTTACTCCCCGGACAGCCTTTTGTATCTCAGACCCACTCCTCTGCTCTGGAGGCCAAGAGTACTTCCAATGTATTTGGTTAATTTTTGACCTGCGCTTTGGTTTTTACACAAGTATAGTTTGAAGTGACTGAATTTGTGTATTTACGTGAGCCTTGTATGGCAGGTTTTTTTTTGTTTCATATTCCTTGTTATAAAATGTACGTGTCTCGAGATTTGGAATGGAAGCTAGGAACTACCCCTCTTAACTTTAATCTCTTTCGTCGCCAGTGTGAGGCTGAGTGTAATCAGCCACCACTTTGGTGGCTGAAACTCGCCTAGCCAAGAGAGAAGCATTATGCAGCACACAATGGCCACTCTCCCGCTACCTGGGAGGGGGAGGGCGAGGCTTTCAATACCAAGCCCAGGCGATATTTTCCAAGTGTTTCTTTGTTCCAGCAGCCAGACTGGACACTGAAGTTACTTCAGAATCCAAAAGAGCCCGAAATCTTGAACCACTATAAACAATATAAACCCCTTGTCATATGAAGTTTCTGGGTGACTAAAATTCATCTCTTTCTATTCCCCTATTTCGTTTAAAATGTTTTAACCCTGAAGATTGAACATTTAAATGTGCAAATGAAAGGTTGAATACGCACGAGTGTTATTTTATAGGCCCTATGAAATTTATAATTTATACTTATCACATTCTTTGTTTGTAAAATGCACATAGTTTTGTAAATTGAAATGTTTAATTATTTATATTTACTGTTTAAGTGTGCAGATGGAAGTGAACGAGTGTTCATATAAAATATTTAAAATGTATTTTCAATGTTTTCAAGTTTTGTAACATGTACACGGTTTTTTAAAATTGCAAAGAAATGAAAATAAAGTTCACTTAAAAAAAAAAAAAAATTATCGTGCAAATTTTTGCACGAATATAAATATGTTTTCAACTTTGGGGTTCCTCCCCCTCCCCTTCCATTTCACCTTGAAATTATTAATAGACACAGTCAATTTTACATGAATGTACAGAAATGCCCAACTTTAGTATTTTACTTTCTTCACCTTGTATTTACAGTTTATGAATGTATTTTGTTGTATGTTGTAAATTGAACATGTTTTGGAATTTCAAATTAGATATGCTTTAGGGAACATGATTACAAACTACCCCTTGTACCTTCCTCGGAATGCTGGTGTGCCTAGCCGCCTTAATGGCTCAAGGCTGTGTGCTCAACTTGCCAAGGAGAAATGCGTAACGCAGCACACAATTGGCCACTATACTTTCAACCCGGGGGCATTCAATACCTCGCCCAGACAAAATTAAGAAGTGTCCTTTGTCCTGTCAGCCAAACTGTCCAAACGAAGCATCCAATGCTTCATTGTTTCCGAAAACCAGCTTGTACCGGCTTATCTTCAGAATACAGTCCTACCTTTCTTTTCACCGTGTGTGTGCACGCGTGCGATTTTTATTTATCGCTCTTCTCCCAAAGTATGTCATACTAAGAAGCCTTCATTAATATTAGTATCTAAAGGAATGTACTGAATATAGGTTTCTTAGAATATGTATGTATATGGTTAGACATACGTGCACCAATACTACACATCCTGTTTCTTTTCCTTCTCACATTTGTTTCTCGGGATTTATACATACCAAAGTCCTTGTCAGAAACACATAAATTCTATCACTTGGGTTTGCATGTGTACAAAAGTACTTGCGAGAACAGGAGTTTTGATGTTGCCATGTAACCCTTTTATCATGTTTCCCTTGTGTAAAATGCTCATGATTTTAAATTGAAAACTTGTCCATGTACTTTCCATGTATTTCACTTTGTAAAATGTACACGATTTGTAAATTGAAAAGGAAGCAAATAAATTTCACTTAAAAAAAAAGTAGTCCTAATGGTGTCATACTCCCCCTTGTCTCCTGGGTAGTGAGATAGGATGCCTAGCCTTCTCAGATAAGGGCGAAACAATAGGAGGTCCCATATGCAAGTTGCACACGTTAAAAATCCCACGGCAGTTGGAAATCGTAAAGAGTAGGTCATAAGGCCGCTGCACTGGCAAAATTAAAAAATTAGAAACTTACCCACCCCAAAAACATTTATAGAATGTGTGATTTTTATATACACACATTGGGATTCTCGCCGGTGCTACGGAGTTTCCTGCACTGTGCTGAGATTCTTTTTGTGTGATCTAATGGAGGAGATTGGAGCACTGATGGAGTTGTCCGTGTGCAATGAAGATAGTCCTTAAAAACCAAACCAAAACAAACTGTAGACAGGAAGTTGTGGAGAGACATGGTCCTCTACGCCAACTGGCATGGTACTTGATGATGATGAAAGCGAAAACGGCTTAACGTAACCACATTACCCAATCACGTGATGCGTCATGAGATTTGTAAAAGATAAAGGTAAAGGATCCCGTTACACACCCATTGAGACATATTGGGGATATGGTGTTAGGCCCATATGTTCTTGACCATCGGCACACTAGGGGTGATGTAGTCAGCATCACGCCGGCCACCTTAACCTTCCCATAGTTGCTCTGGTACCCAATTGAGGCTGGGTCGACCCAGGAGCCGTTTGCGGCCTAAAAAAATCCCACCTTATCTGGGGGATCGAACCATGGACCACTGAGCTAGGAAGCCAGTGCACTAACCACTATGCTACCGCGGCTGAGATTTGTGTTTCCTCATAAATTCAGTTTCAGCTATTTTTTAAAATTTATTTAAAATAATGTTAGGAAGAGTCATTCAATTAATTTTTTTAATTTATTAAGGAAAATAAAATCCCGTTCAACCTCTGATGGGTTTTATTTAGGATATATAGAGTGTCTAGTTCTATATACACCGTGAGGCAAAGAAATCCATGACCTTTAAGTATTTTTTTTAAAACTCGGCCGAAAATGACCCGATTATTATGAAATTTGGTGACAATTATGATAACAATTTCCCTTTTAGAATTTCGAGTCTCAAATTTAGAATTTCAAATTTTACGCAACGAATGTTACTCCTTGCAGGTGGCGCCGCAAACAGCTGTAATTCCTCTGATGCAAAATGGCGTTCTCGGAAGAAGAAAAAACAGCAATCAAATTTCTTCGACAAAAGAAAAATTATGGTGCGAAACGACTTCTTAAGGAGTTTCCAAACAAATGATGGACTTTAGGCAGACTGACATATCTTTTGCAAAAGATAGATGTTACCGTATATTTACGGCCACCACGAATGTTATGTCCTTGTTTTATGTGACCACAAATGTTATGGTGGGATTTACGTATGATATGTAGGAACGTAACAATCTCCTTGCTGTGTACTGTTGTAGTCCGTCCGACCTGGGCCAAGCAGCTTTGTTATGCGTGAATAGCTCACCAGGCGTTGAGGCGCTGAAAAGGGTGTCATGTTGACATTCGAACATCAGACATTTCTTGTATGTAAGGTACTCGAAGATTGTATGGTTGACAAGTGAGGTGGGTGTGTAGAGACACGAATGCGTATAGGATCTTTGGGATGTAAACAAGGCACCCACTCACTCACATGCAGTAGTCAGTAATTGTAGAAAACTGCTGGAACTTTCAACCATTTAATTACGTGACACAGTGACATCAACAGGTACAGTCAAATGGACGAGAATCAAGACACATCATGTATATTGGATATGACTGGCAAAACATCTGGTAAATAAGGCTTGAACCACTCATCTATAAGGACATTATCGACAATGGTCTGTCCTTTAATAACTGTTCATAGGTGGTAATAATTAATAACATTGAACATCATCAGTTCTGTATAGCTCGTAGGTATGATGCTAATAACGCTGGCTTGACAAGCCATTCTTTTCCTACTGTAGCTCAGCCCCCCCCCCTCCCCCCCCCCCCTGACTGAACGCGTCAGGTAGTCCTTAAATAAATGTAGTTGCTTAATATGGAAGTCTGAGAACTTGATAATAATGTCAAGACTTCCTCTGGCTCCACCTTTCAGGTACTTCTTCTTCTGCTTCAAGTTGTAGGCCGTACTGACGTGCCTTATAATGGTTGATAAACAACTGTACATTTTTCCATAGACATGTATTATCTTTCATGCTGAAACGTACCGCCATCCTGCGGGTTTCATAACAATATATGGTTATTGTGCTTCTATAAAGTACTTCAACGAATAGACCTAACTGGCTACGTCGAGCACACATAATGGACTCTGGATCCCAAGAACTGTGAGCGCTACTCACAGGTTCATACTAAATGTTCTGCAAACTTTGCGTAATAATAAAGTAATTTTACCTTGGACAGAATTCCAAACACTACACAATAACACCTGTCGTCATTCCAGACGAACAGAATAACTCTGGGGAATCACTAATATGACAAGACTATCTTTTCCCCAGATAATGCAGAGAAGACACAACGGACATCTTCGTCCGGCAGAAACCAGCTCATAACTTTCAGACGGAAGTCTGCTCGGGTTCGCGCTAAAAGCTAGCGCATGCGTAGACAGAACAGATTTGAGAACAGTTAACTATCCTGTCTTAAGAAAGAATAAACACAGGGAAGGTAACCCCTAATCAACCTGTGTCAAGGAGTTAACATAGAGTTCTGTACCTTCGACCACCAAAAATATAAAATAAATTTACATCTTCTGGAACCGACAAAAATGACGGTAACAGACTACCACCCCCTCCGGATAAAAAAAAATGATACTTTTTTTTTTGAAATACATCAATGAGCGAGATGCAACAAGCTCATAACGCATGAATGATGCGCCGATGAAAGGATCAATAAATATAATGACATAATGTCAGACCCAATCAACGCACAATAGCGCGTCTAGTGAAAACAAAAGTTCACCTCACAACATAAGAGAAAACATTTTCTCCAAGTAAAATATATCCGGGAGGTACCATCAAATAAACATCTGGCGATGCTAACAAAAATCACATACATATAAAAACATTGCAATGTTATATTAATGCGAATGATAACATATCTTGCAAAGTCATACAAACATGTCTATAAAAGTATCATGTTTTATAATGACTATCATCTAATGGATGGACATAATCAAAATTTGTAAAGTTATTCTATATACATGTGACAATTCAAGTGTATACTCTAACAAAATAGAAGATGACATCCACAAAGTATAAATCAATTCTGTATGTCGTAGATCATGTAAACAGCATCGTCATGATTCTCAAAAGCACTCCGTACCTGGTACTTGTTTGCGCTGAGAACAATATAAATAACACAATTAGCAACATGCTATAATGTACTATAATTACTAATACATGTTACATGTGGCCGCATTAATTTTTTCGACCTTTATATTATGTCAACTAAACCTTCTCCATTACTCTAAAGATGGTAATAGAGAAAGACAACAATTAATTTACCACTCTAAGTTGACAACAAATGTGTTAATATATATATATATATGTATAGTGAAGAGACATATGTCTATCAGTGTATCAGGAAAAACTTAAGTGGACTCATGTGGGCATCTAGACAGTATGTCTGCCATCACATTATCCAGACCACGGATAGCTCGCACCGTGAAATGAAAAGGTTGAAGAGCAATAGCATATCGAGTAGATCTCGAGCTCTTCAAATTCTTACACTGAAAAGCTGTAAGAGCTTTTTGGTCTGTTTCCACAATGAAATGCGCACCAAGAAGGAATCTTTGCAACTTAAGGATTGACCAAACCATAGCCAACAACTCACGGTCTAAAACCGAGTAATTCCTTTCTGCCGCATTCAGTTTCCTAGAAATATACATTACAGGATACAGAGTTCCTGAATACTCTTGCATTAGTGCCGCTCCGATCCCTGTGGATGAGGTGTCACTACGAAGAACAAAAGTCTTATCAGCAATAGGTAGCCTTAAGATAGGTGGGGATAAGAACAAATTCTTAATCTGACCCAATGAAGCTTGACATTCTTGAGACCAGCGCACCATGTTAGGAGACCCTTTCTTCAATAGGGTTGAGAGTGGTGCCATGATAGAGGATAGATTCTTAATGAATCTTCCGTAGAATTGTATTAATCCCAAAAGACTACGTACTTGTTTCTTTGTTTTGGGCACAGAGATATTTAATATCTTAGAAATGTTTTGGTCCTCTGTCTTCAATAGACCATGACCAACTCGATGACCCAGGAAAGAAATTTCGCTAAACCCAACAAAGTTTTTAGAGGGTTTTGCTGTCAAATTATGCTCGCGTAGAGTTGACAGTAATTCATTTAACCCCAAATAGTGATCTTCCCAAGTATTACTGAAAAGACAGATGTCATCTAAGTATGCAATGACATCTGAACGATATGAGATAATTCGACGCATCATGCGAACGAAAGTAGCCGGGGCGTTCATAAGCCCGAAAGGCATAAAATTCCACTGAAACAAACCCCTAGGTGTTGAGAAAACAGTGAAAGGTTTGGCGTGTTCAGTTAAAGGAACTTGCCAATAGCCTTTTGACAAGTCAAGCTTAGTAAAGAATTGAGAGTTAGAAAGTCTAATAAGTAGATCTTCTAATAAAGGCATAGGTTCAGCATCGAACTTCGTAACTTGGTTTAATTTGCGATAATCTACGCAAAGACGTATGTTATTGTCTTTCTTTCGAACAATAACCATGGACGAAGAGTATGCTGAGGTGGATGGTGTCGTGGAATATTCTAATCCACATATATAAATTATTAGGTAAATATGAAGCCTAACAAATAAAATTAATAAAGAAAAGAGCAATGGTAAAATAACAGTGCTGTCACAAAGAAGGTACTCGAAATCCCCCTTGTTTTCTGCTTCGTCTGCAAATTGTAACGCTTTCACGTTGATAGTAAAAGCTTAATGTATTATTACCCACTTTCTTCAATGAAACGTGTGCTGTATTTCTTGGAAAAACATTGAGAGGCACCCTGCGTAATGACCTAAATTAATCCTAACATTAATTATATTACGTTACCAAAACGAACGAACAGATGGACTCAAATAGAAAGAGAGAGAGGGGCGAATGAAATCAGGAACGCATGCAAAATTAAACACGCGTCGCGCGATACACAATTACTACTATCACGCGTGTTAGGCTACATGCACTAACTTTTTCGGACGGACAGTGATAAAATACACTACCCTTCCCAGAGTTAGGTTTTAAAATCACAAAAAACGCTTATTAGGAAAGATAACATTATATGGGTTTACGTTTGAAAACATTACAGTACCCAGACAGCACATCTTCGAAACAGGAGGTAGAAGGAATTGCATATTTTGAACGCAGCCACGTAGCTCTTTTAAATTTGGATATTTGGGTTCCTTAGGGCTTGCTGACAAAGAATATGTAAAACGTTACGCAAATAGTCCAGGAATTAATAAATTATAACCAAAATAAAATAGTGGGGATGCCTGACAACATGGAATCATTTCTGCTCATAAAATTTTTTTATAACGTGTTTGAAAAAACCTTACGTTACAGAAATAGCCTACCATGTAAACTCCAAATTGATTGGAGCGCAACAAATGAAAGACTAACCACGATTGGTCGGGCTATAAATACTATCTTGGTTGTTAGGGAGACGTAGGAAGGTAACATTTTTTCAAACACTTGTCGAAACGTGGCTCGATTGGCCAGACTCGCTGATATAATCACTTAGGAGCGTTAGTTCGAAACCACTTGTTTAAATAAGCTTGATAAAGCAACAGTGCGTTGAAGCCAGCTCATATTTTTGCTAAATAAAAGCCTGGAACATAAGCAGATGGGAATTTGTGCCAGTAAATGTGCCAGAATTCATTGCTAATCAACGTATCTGTGTTTATTCTATGAATTGTGGTAAGCTTGAACCATTCAGTATCTTTTAATGAAAATTGAATGTGAATTGTTAATTTATGCCTGTATATATATGTGTAGTTCAGTGGCAAACAGGAGATAAAGCCTATAATGCTCCAGCCTGAACAGAGGGTGTCGGAGGAAAGTAAAACGGCATGGAATGGCCAAATAGTACACTGACACCTGGATGATTGACTAGAAAGAAATAATGCTGGAAGTGCAGAGGCGTGGTAACCATTAAGGAGGTAAATACTGGTATAAAGTATTTCAGATGAAGCTGACAGTTGGCCTAACGCTCTGAACTCAATGTTTGTGATGTATTGTGATCAGTGTAAAAAGAGAGTATAAGTTAGTTATGAAGTAGAAGGTACATCCTTCTTGTTTTCAGGGACCGTGGTCTTGATGGTACTGAGCAGCACCTGGTCAGAGCTTTGCTGAATCCAGAGTCGGACAGCATACTCCTTGGTCCATTTAGCTATCAGTGAGGTGTCTCCAGAGCCCAGGGGAGAATTCGAGCAGAGGAGTCCTTTCCTGCCGCCATCACGCAAGATAAGCTGATTTGGCCAGCTGAGCTCAACATTATGTCCCCTCATCTTGAAATGACTTTGTAAAAATAACATTCAGAGGGGAATTTAATTGTCTTAATATCAGGAACTGAGAACATCTCCAATACTAGTCCCAAAAGACAAACTATTGAAGTCATGATGACAAATACCAACAGAGCTTGAACAAAACAAAACCAGTATTACCTCATATTACTACTACACAACTGACACACATAGGATATTTTTAATAACATATGTCACTACAATATTCATATTGATAAAGTCTGTACATATACTTGTAATTAAAATTGATTGTGATTCCTGGTTCCTTTGTATTTGAATCAGGACACATATACCTTTATGACAACAATGAATACATATTGTTATTTGAAAAGTTATCAGTGACTCCTTAAGATATTCTCATAGAGTGTTATATGTATGTGAGTGTCACAGTGTTGTCAAGAGTAGTGGATTAAATTAAATTGTTTATCTGTCTGTTGTTGTGACTTACACTTCATCATACACATACCCTAGACACATAACGTAGTCATCACACTATTCCAGAATAATTCTGACTGAGATATATAGATATGTGGTAGCAAGTAAGGTTATCTATAATACACTACTCTTAATAGATATAGATACCTTCACAGCTGATCTCAGTCAGTACACTAAGTCCCCTATAAATATTTATAACATCCCACTTCACCACATATATTGGGGTCTCGCTCTTGGGATTTTGAATCTTTCCCTATTAAAAATATTGGGGGTAATTCACTTCAGGGAATATAAGAATTAAAAGGTATCCTTGGGTGGAATTAAATAAGGTTGAGCTCACGGTGCCTGTGTTGTCCATTAGATATATTTAGAGATTAAATTGTTGGTTAGACATTGTAGAAATTTACCTGATAGACAATGGCGGACCTGGCCAAGTTTCGATCTGCTGCTGTACAGACTGCAAAAGAGTTAGGATTAGATGGGCAAGTTATGGTTGCCTATGTCACTACGGAATGTGACAAATTTATTGAACGCGAAGAAAGAAGATTAGAAAAAGAGGCCGAAAGAAAGTTAGAGGCTGAGACTAAGAGGTTGCAAGCTGAGGCTGAGACTAAGAGGTTGCAAGCTGAGGCTGAGACTAAGAGGTTGCAGATTGAGGCTGACAAAGAGACTAAAAATTGGAAGCTGCAGAAAGAGAAGAGAAAAAGATAGGCTGCAGAAAGGGAAGAGAAGAAATTAGCTGCAGAAAGGGAAGCAGAAGATAAAAGATTACAAAGGGAACATGAATTACGACTAAGGGAGTTTGAGTTTCAGGGCCATGCTCCTGAAAATGGTGCCAGTCCCTTTGCCTCTGATGCCACTGCTAGCCAAGGAGCCTCAACCTCAGCTATGAATTTTCATTTAGATCATTTTGTTGAGAAAGACGATGATATAGAGAGCTACCTAAATAGGTATGAACTATTAGCTACCACGTATGGGTTAGAGAGAGAAAGGTGGAGCTTAAAGTTATCTCAGGGACTTCGTGGGGCAGCTTATGAAGTTTTTGCAAAAATGAGCAGAGGTGATCAGGAAAATTATGACATGCTAAAGCAGGCTCTTTTGTTAAGGTATGAAAAGAATGCAGAATTCTATAGGAAAAAATTTAGGAATGCTAAACTACTGTCAGGTGAAACCTATCACCAGTTCTCTGCACGAATAGAGACATACTTGGAGAAATGGACTTCTCTGGGGAAAACCCAAGATCTTAAGGAAATGGTCCTTATAGAGCAATTAAGAGAGTCCATGGCTCCAGACCTGAGAAAGTTTCTCATGGAACAAGGTGCAGAGAGGCTGGGTGAGTTGCTAAATGTTGCTGAAAGGTATCAAGCAGCTCAAGCAGAGGTAACAGGTAATAAAAAGAAACAAGTGGATAACTTTAGGGCACCACAGAACTTTAATAAATTTGATCCTAGGGATCAACACAAAGGTAAGCACCAATTTGATAGGCCACGGTATGAAAATAAAAATAAATTCCCACAATTCGATGAAAGGAAATGGGATGAAAGAAAATCTTTCAAACAAGGAAAAAGGTGGTGTAAAAATTGTCAGATGGACAATCATGACACTGACCGTTGCAGAAGGAAACCTGTGTATATGGCAACCCTTCAGGTCAGGTCGACCTCAAGACAGGAGGAGGATATTATGTTAGATACCACTCCAGAAGAGATGAGGAAGGCACAGGCTGGGGATAAAACACTCAAGCCTTGTTTCAGAAAATTGTCAACTTGTCATACAACTCCAGGCAAGGGAGATTTTTACATGAAAAACAAGTTGATGTATAGGAAGGCCGGAACTAGATCCCATGGTCACGGACAGCTGGTTCTTCCAAAAAGATATAGGGCAGACTTAATAAGGAGCCTACATGTGAAACCAGATGGGGACCATGAGAAAATAGGTACCATCATTCAAAAGGTGGCTCACAATTATTATTGGCCCAAAGCAAGATGGGACATTGAGAATTTTGTAGAAAGGTGTAGCATAGCACATGAGGGAACACCCACAAGTGGGAATATTGATCAGGACCTGGACACGCCACGGGGCAAAATTAGGCCTGATAATAAAAAGAAATATAAATTTGAAAAAGTGGACCAAATGGAATGGGAAGCCCCTTTTCACGGACAAGCTTCAATTAACTGTTTTACAATGGCCACTATGCGGAGAGTGCAAAAGGATGTCTTACCCCAGGATAAGCCGACAATCCCTCAATCGGACTTAAACAAACTGGAGGAAGAGGATGTAGAGAGGAAATCTCTCATCAAGAATTTAAGTGGGGAGAAAGCCCCCAAAAGAAAAATTGGTAGCGGTCGTTTTGTGAATGATAATTCTGGGAGGAAAAATCATCACTATAAAGCTTCGAGTGGAAGAGACCATACCGGTGCATGGACAAAAAGGTCCACACAATTAAAGGTCCATATGTAGCTATGTTAAGAACGTGGACTGATGAAAAGGCAGAGGAAAACATTACATCTTCATACCAATATGTGAATGAGCTGACCACTCGGTTAAAAACTGGCTGGAAACTTGCCAATGAAAATTTGAAACAAGCCAGGAAGAAACATGCTGCCTATTATAACAGGAAGGCGAAAGACAGAGATTTGGCTGTGGGAGAGAAGGTACTGCTTCTTTTGCCCGGGAGTCAGAATAAGTTACAAATTGGATGGCAGGGTCCATATACAGTTCTAGAGAAGGTGTCTAGAACAAATTATAAGATAGATAAGAAGGGGAAAGAAAAAATCTATCATGTGAATCTCCTGAAGAAATATTTGGAAAGAGAACATCAGGAAGAGACACACACTTGTTGACCTTGTCCATCGCCATGGAGATGAAAAAGGAACCACTTTCATCATTTGAATATCCATTACACCCCTGTGAGACAGCAGCACAGGTGAAAATCAGTACACATTTAACGAAAACTCAGAAAGAGAGAGTGCAACAGGTTCTAAATAATCATGCAGAGGTGTTAACAGACCGACCAACCAAATGTTGCGTTGGATGTAAAGAATTGGAATTTTTGGGACACACAGTTTATCAGGGAAACATGACCCCTGACCCAAAGAATTTAGAGAAACTACAGAAAGCCCCGAGACCACAAACCAAGAAGGACGTGAGATCCTTTGTCTCATTATGTGGTTTCTACCAGAAGTATATCAAAAACTTTAATTCCATATGTGCACCGTTAACTGAATTGACACGTAAAGGACATCCAGATCGCATTACATGGACACCACAATGTGAAATGACTTACCAAGAATTGAAGGAAAAGCTCACAAGTAAACCTATTTTGAAATTACCTGACTTAAGTCAAGAATTCATAGTAAGGACGGATGCAAGTAATATTGGGTTAGGTGCAACTCTACTACAGAAATCAGATGCATTGGATGGGGAATTAAGCCCAGTGGCATATGCTAGCAGAAAATTGAATAAAGCCGAAATCAATTACTCAACTAGCGAAAAAGAGTGTCTTGCAGTAATATGGGCAATAAAGAAATTCAATATTTATCTGTATGGGAAGGCCTTTAAGTTGCAACAGACCACAAACCTTTATCGTTTCTAGCACAGGCTAGGCATGAGAACTCCAGGTTACTCCGATGGTCTTTACTTTTGGCTCCATATAATTTTAGCATTGAGTATATATCTGGAAAAACAAATTTGGGAGCGGATTTTTTAAGCCGCCATCCGTGTGATGAGAATCACCGTAAACCCCAGAAATAATAATAAATTTCTCTATGTGTATATAGAATAAAGGACTGACATATAATGTCTGTTTTAAGAGGGGAGGTGTCGTGGAATATTCTAATCCACATATATAAATTATTAGGTAAATATGAAGCCTAACAAATAAAATTAATAAAGAAAAGAGCAATGGTAAAATAACAGTGCTGTCACAAAGAAGGTACTCGAAATCCCCCTTGTTTTCTGCTTCGTCTGCAAATTGTAACGCTTTCACGTTGATAGTAAAAGCTTAATGTATTATTACCCACTTTCTTCAATGAAACGTGTGCTGTATTTCTTGGAAAAACATTGAGAGGCACCCTGCGTAATGACCTAAATTAATCCTAACATTAATTATATTACGTTACCAAAACGAACGAACAGATGGACTCAAATAGAAAGAGAGAGAGGGGCGAATGAAATCAGGAACGCATGCAAAATTAAACACGCGTCGCGCGATACACAATTACTACTATCACGCGTGTTAGGCTACATGCACTAACTTTTTCGGACGGACAGTGATAAATTCACTACCCTTCCCAGAGTTAGGTTTTAAAATCACAAAAAACGCTTATTAGGAAAGATAACATTATATGGGTTTACGTTTGAAAACATTACAGTACCCAGACAGCACATCTTCGAAACAGGAGGTAGAAGGAATTGCATATTTTGAACGCAGCCACGTAGCTCTTTTAAATTTGGATATTTGGGTTCCTTAGGGCTTGCTGACAAAGAATATGTAAAACGTTACGCAAATAGTCCAGGAATTAATAAATTATAACCAAAATAAAATAGTGGGGATGCCTGACAACATGGAATCATTTCTGCTCATAAAATTTTTTTATAACGTGTTTGAAAAAACCTTACGTTACAGAAATAGCCTACCATGTAAACTCCAAATTGATTGGAGCGCAACAAATGAAAGACTAACCACGATTGGTCGGGCTATAAATACTATCTTGGTTGTTAGGGAGACGTAGGAAGGTAACATTTTTTCAAACACTTGTCGAAACGTGGCTCGATTGGCCAGACTCGCTGATATAATCACTTAGGAGCGTTAGTTCGAAACCACTTGTTTAAATAAGCTTGATAAAGCAACAGTGCGTTGAAGCCAGCTCATATTTTTGCTAAATAAAAGCCTGGAACATAAGCAGATGGGAATTTGTGCCAGTAAATGTGCCAGAATTCATTGCTAATCAACGTATCTGTGTTTATTCTATGAATTGTGGTAAGCTTGAACCATTCAGTATCTTTTAATGAAAATTGAATGTGAATTGTTAATTTATGCCTGTATATATATGTGTAGTTCAGTGGCAAACAGGAGATAAAGCCTATAATGCTCCAGCCTGAACAGAGGGTGTCGGAGGAAAGTAAAACGGCATGGAATGGCCAAATAGTACACTGACACCTGGATGATTGACTAGAAAGAAATAATGCTGGAAGTGCAGAGGCGTGGTAACCATTAAGGAGGTAAATACTGGTATAAAGTATTTCAGATGAAGCTGACAGTTGGCCTAACGCTCTGAACTCAATGTTTGTGATGTATTGTGATCAGTGTAAAAAGAGAGTATAAGTTAGTTATGAAGTAGAAGGTACATCCTTCTTGTTTTCAGGGACCGTGGTCTTGATGGTACTGAGCAGCACCTGGTCAGAGCTTTGCTGAATCCAGAGTCGGACAGCATACACATATACCTTTATGACAACAATGAATACATATTGTTATTTGAAAAGTTATCAGTGACTCCTTAAGATATTCTCATAGAGTGTTATATGTATGTGAGTGTCACAGTGTTGTCAAGAGTAGTGGATTAAATTAAATTGTTTATCTGTCTGTTGTTGTGACTTACACTTCATCATACACATACCCTAGACACATAACGTAGTCATCACACTATTCCAGAATAATTCTGACTGAGATATATAGATATGTGGTAGCAAGTAAGGTTATCTATAATACACTACTCTTAATAGATATAGATACCATCACAGCTGATCTCAGTCAGTACACTAAGTCCCCTATAAATATTTATAACATCCCACTTCACCACAGATGGTTCAATTATCTTTAATTGTATCATTTCATCCAACTCTTTCTCGACTTGTGCTTGAAAATGAATAGAAATAGGATATGGTCTTACTCTGATCGGATTATGATCAGTAAGTATAATGTCATGCTCAATGACATGTGTGTGTCCAGGAATGTCGGTAAGGACATCCTGAAATACTTGTAGCGTAGAAGATATTTGTCGCTGTTCTTCAAAAGACAAATTAGAAGAAACAGTAACGTTTCTCCATGATTCCGTAGAAGTAAGTAGAATCATAGGAAGAGGCAGGTTAACATCTGAAAAAGTAGTTTCCTCATCCTGTATAACCGACAGGGATGAGATATGACCTTGTTGGACTGGAGAATCGTCCGTCGCCTGAAAAATAGGCTGCAAATAGTCTGGTCGCTCATGATATTCCGTAAGCATATTTATATGGAAGGTTTTATGCCTTCCATCAATATCGACAACATAGTCGACATCGGAAATCTTCGAGACTATAGTATATGGACCTTTCCATGTAATAAGCAGTCTGTTCTCCCTAGAAGGAAGTAAAACAAACGCTTTGTCTCCAGGACAAAGCTGACGTAGGCGTCTCTTCTTATTAGCAAATAGCCTTGCCTTTTCTTTGGCAAATTCGGATGATGAAGTTGCTAGCTTGCATGCTTCAATAATTTTCTTTCTGAGAGCACTGACATACTCATATGAAGATTGTGTGTCATTGTCGATATTATCAGCAGTTATAAGATCATGCAGCAAAGACACAGGACCGCGCGGTCGCGCGCCAAAGACAAGTTCAAAAGGAGAAAATCCTGTATGTTCGTTGGGGACCTCCCTATAGGCAAAGAGAGCCGCGGGTAGGACCCTGTCCCAATGCTGAGGATGATCCTCAGTTATCTTCCCCAGTAAGTTCTTGAGCGTCCTATTAAGACGCTCAACTAACCCATTAGACATTGGGTGATAAATACTACTCAGAGATCTCTTAATGTGCAGAGTAGACATTACCTGCGACATTGTCTCTGATATCAATTGGGTGCCATGGTCTGACAATATTTCCCCAGGAAAATCCTAAACAAGAAAATATAAGCCAAAGAGCGTCTGCGATATCTGTAGTAGATATGCTCTTAAGAGGAAAAGCCTCTGGCCAACGTGTGCACATATCGACACATGTAAGGATAAACTGATGTCCTCTGGCCGACTTGACCTTAAAAGGGCCAATAATATCTATGGCCATTTTCTGAAACGGCCGAATAGGAATGTCTGCAGCCTGAATAGGCGCAGCATGCCGTGGACCTCTAGACTTTACCTCTTGACATATTGTGCAAGATCGGCAATAAATTCGTATGTCTTTATTGACAGCATTGGCTGTTTGCATATTCTGTTCTTCCCAGGCAGCAATTTGTTGCGGGGTGCATTCCTTAACCCCGTGAATACGCCCGATTATAAGATCCGCAATAGGGTTAGGTAGAAGACACGCGTGGACATCTCCCGTAAAGAAATGAGTAGCAATGTGAATAATAGCGGTCGAGTACTTTTCAACTGTGCCACCAAATGTTACACATTTAACTATTTTTCCTGTGGCACAGCGAGGATCTATAAGCGATTGCTTAACCCCAATAGTAGTGCACCCAGAATCAAATAGTAATGAGACTGGGTTACCATCCACGAGACCTCTATGCAAGATAAGCGATCCTCTCCCGTCATGCGCAATTGCAGCAGGGAGAGCGGGCAGAGGGTGACCACAACTTAAAGTAGTTATCGTGGTTGGTTCAAATAATGTTGAGCATTGGGTGCATTTAGATGCTCTCCCAAAGTCAAAAGCAGCACAAGTGACAGTATTAGAATTTTTATTATCGTTCACTTGATTATTGGCACCATGAGACTCTTGTTGTACAGAGTTTCCCTGGTGATATGATCTCTTCTTCTTGTACTGAGATCTACCACGATTATTATTCCCTCTGAAATTATCATAGTTTGATCTACCTTGACCACCGCTCTGGTTCGAATCCCAGTTTCCATAATCACTATTGTCATTACCCCACTGATCATAGTGTTTACCTGTTTGTTACGATGCCCCCGCGACGGATAGCCTTGAACGTGTCTATAGTGACTACCTCTCCGCAAATTTCCATAATTATAGGACCCGAAATAACGAGGACTATCAGATCGCCTCCAGTTCTTTGAAGAAGACCCATTATGTGATGGGTTACCCTGATTCTGATCATAATTACGATTGCTCTTCTTATTGAAGTTGTGTTTAGCACCTTGGAATTTATTCATAAAATTAGGGCCATATGGTGCTGCAGAAGCAACCCGCAATTCTTCTTTCACCCTAGCATTGCTAACAGTAGCATGGGGATGTGCAGTTACATACTGGCAACAGTATTCTTCCATGTCTTTTATGTCTTTAGGTTTACGCTCATGAATAAAAGCAAGGAAAGACTCATTGACAGATGACATAACTTTATCTCGAAGTAATAAGTCCATAAGGGCTTCGTATGTTTTTTCTGTTTTAGACAGCTCAATCCAACGTGTGAATGTAAGGCGAATCTTAGTAATAAAGTCAGAGAACTCTACTCCAGTTTCTGGTAGCATTGTCTTAAAACGAAGACGATAATCTTCTTCTTTTAATTGATATCTCTTAAGTAATGTTGCCCTGACAACATCATAATTAGTTCTAACAGTTTCTTCTACTGCCATTACAGTATTCAATGGTTCACCTGAAAGTAATCCCATCAGTTGTCCGACATATTGGTTCTTATCTAAATTATGCGCTACGCATGTTAATTGGAACCTATCCAGGTAGAAGGTTATGTCGTCCTTTTGAGGGCTGAAAGGAGGTAATTTGACCTTATAAGTATTCTCCTTTATCTTACCCGAAGTTGATTGAGGAGCACTCATATTCATTACCTTTAATTTCTCCAACTCCAAAGCTAATAGCCTTTCCTCATGTTCCCTTTGTGCTTTCCTTTCCTCAGCAGCAGCAGCAGCTTGAAATTTTCTCTCTTCAGCAGCAGCTTGAAATTTTCTCTCTTCAGCAGCAGCCTCAGCTTGAAGTTTTCTCTCCTCAGCAGCAGCTTGAAGTTTTCTCTCCTCAGCAGCAGCTTCTCTGTCTAATCTTTTATTTTCAGCTTCAGTAGCAGCTTGAAGTTTTCTCTCTTCAGCTTCTCTTTGTTGCTGTATTCTTCTATCTTCAGCTTCTCTGTCCAACTGCATTTGCATCCTTTTCTCTTCAGCCTTCTGTGCCTTGGCATATTGAGCAAGTGCAAAATCTTCCAATTTGTCACCAGTTTTGCCAAGGGATTTCCCTTGCTCAATAAAGACATCTAATGTAGACATCCTGTCAATAATATGAGATTACACCTGAAAAATTGAACAAATTACCTTATCCCAACCTCAATGGGAGACAAGTCTGTAATCCTAGACTTGTATACTCACTTCACTTTATTCTATCCCAATCTCCGTGGGAGACAAGTCTTTTAATCAAAACTTGTATGATCACCTTGTTTCTTTATAATAATATGATCATAAATAACCACTATCTGAAAAGTGCATCATATCAACAATAATAGTCCATGACCAAGTATATATATATTATATATAGACTGTGTATGATGAACAAATAGACGAAAACAATACAAAGACAAGAATGTATAACAACCGAAAACGTTCGCAGAAGTCAAATGATAAATAAAGCTTAACTAAATCTAATGTTGTAAAAAATTACAATGATAACTGCGAAAATCAAACAAATCACAACACTATTATAAACAAAAAGGGTGTATACAAATAAATGAAAGGAATGAGAGGCGTACAGATACAAACAAAACAAATCGAAAATCAAAGAATGGAAAAAAATAACGAAAACAACACTAACACATCTCGTCACAGCTAAGAAAAAAAAAGAAAAGTAGCAACACGCGTCGCTCGCAATTCCCGCTGTGGGAAATATGCGTCGTCCCTATAGAAAACGCTCTCGATAGAACCTCTGTTTACGTGGTATCTTCTAACGGAGTCACCTGCCCAACCAGCCCGCGAAACACACACTAACATAACATGTAAACAAAGAACATGTAAACAAAGAATGCATTAATAAAGTGTGCTGAAAGAAGGCTCAGTTATTCATAATATAACGGTACCAAGTTTCAAAAAATAACCGCCACTTATCTTAAATATAATCTTCGCCTTAGTCAACAATGATGTTTGACAATATACAGCAATGCGAGGAAGCTCCACCGTTGACAATTACAATGATGAGAATTGTCACAACAGCTGAACTTGAATGTAAACACGAGTCGTGATCGTTCACAATGAAGGTCATCGACGAGTTTCAAACTGTTGAAGGTGTGTTGCTGTTATGTGTTGAACAGTGTAAATGAGCTTGTCCAGTTTCCAATGTGTAAGTTCATCATCAAATAATGTTCTCTATCAGTCCAATGAACAGCTTTAGACCCACTGATCTGGCCTACCACAAATGTTAGCCAGTTTTTTTACGGCCACCACGAATGTTATGTCCTTGTTTTATGTGACCACAAATGTTATGGTGGGATTTACGTATGATATGTAGGAACGTAACAATCTCCTTGCTGTGTATTGTTGTAGTCCGTCCGACCTGGGCCAAGCAGCTTTGTTATGCGTGAATAGCTCACCAGGCGTTGAGGCGCTGAAAAGGGTGTCATGTTGACATTCGAACATCAGACATTTCTTGTATGTAAGGTACTCGAAGATTGTATGGTTGACAAGTGAGGTGGGTGTGTAGAGACACGAATGCGTATAGGATCTTTGAAATGTAAACAAGGCACCCACTCACTCATATGCAGTAGTCAGTAATTGTAGAAAACTGCTGGAACTTTCAACCATTGAATTACGTGACACAGTGACATCAACAGGTACAGTCAAATGGACGAGAATCAAGACACATCATGTATATTGGATATGACTGGCAAAACATCTGGTAAATAAGGCTTGAACCACTCATCTATAAGGACATTATCGACAATGGTCTGTCCTTTAATAACTGTTCATAGGTGGTAATAATTAATAACATTGAACATCATCAGTTCTGTATAGCTCGTAGGTATGATGCTAATAACGCTGGCTTGACAAGCCATTCTTTTCCTACTGTAGCTCAGCCCCCCCCCCCCCCCCCCCCCCCCCCCCCCCCCCTGACTGAACGCGTCAGGTAGTCCTTAAATAAATGTAGTTGCTTAATATGGAAGTCTGAGAACTTGATAATAATGTCAAGACTTCCTCTGGCTCCACCTTTCAGGTACTTCTTCTTCTGCTTCAAGTTGTAGGCCATACTGACGGGCCGTATAATGGTTGATAAACAACTGTACATTTTTCCATAGACATGTATTATCTTTCATGCTGAAACGTACCGCCATCCTGCGGGTTTCATAACAATATATGGTTATTGTGCTTCTATAAAGTACTTCAACGAATAGACCTAACTGGCTACGTCGAGCACACATAATGGACTCTTGATCCAAAGAACTGTGAGCGCTACTCACAGGTTCATACTAAATGTCTGCAAACTTTGCGTAATAATAAAGTAATTTTTACCTTGGACAGAATTCCAAACACTACACAATAACACCTGTCGTCATTCCAGACGAACAGAATAACTCTGGGGAATCACTAATATGACAAGACTATCTTTTCCCCAGATAATGCAGAGAAGACACAACGGACATCTTCGTCCGGCAGAAACCAGCTCATAACTCTCAGACGGAAGTCTGCTCGGGTTCGCGCTAAAAGCTAGCGCATGCGTAGGGGGAACAGATTTGAGAACAGTTAACTATCCTGTCTTAAGAAAGAATAAACACAGGGAAGGTAACCCCTAATCAACCTGTGTCAAGGAGTTAACATAGAGTTCTGTACCTTTGTTACGGTGTTATTTTAAATGACGGCGTCTGCTGGGGTTTAGCCATGCGCAACGTTTAGGGGTCATTAACATTTATAGAATATGTCGATATTTTACGGTATACTGAACGCGAAATATATGCGGAGATTATGACGCATTCGCGTTGGGAAGGTCACGCTGGGTGACTTGGTTACATGGCCCTTGTTACGCTATCCGTCAAGCAAGAAGGTCGTGTCTTGTATTTCTTCCAAGGAAAAAAGGCTGAGTATATAGCCTATATTATATAGATGAATCGATGTAGAACTCAGGGTCAGTTCGGATATTAATCTAAGTATGAGATTAATTAAATTAACTAAATGATGGAAGGAGAATCGCATTATGATTCAAATTGTAGCTGTCAAGAACTCATGTGCTCATTTCTGGCTGTTGACTACAACAGGGCACGTATATAGCCACGATGTTCATCTGACATATTGTTTTGACACGGACGGACATGAATACTATGCATGTAATTTCTAATGACTATATATGAATGTATACCGATGTGAACTGTCTTCGTGCGTCAACTTGTAATAAATATTGGACTCGAATCGAAGGCTTACCCACATTCCTTTGATTACGTTTGATTGCTTCAACTTGCATTGTTGACGATCCTTTGACCTGATGAACTCTTTCTTGTAAGAAGTTTATAGTAATAATGGATGAGTTCGTACGGAATCGGGGTTTGCTTGGACACAAGTTGTGTAATGATAAGTAAGCAAGCATCCCAACTAAACTTATAATAATCGAACGAAGGACCCTCCAACACCAGTAAACCACCCACGCAACAACCTTCGACCATCAAAAATATAAAATAGATTTACATCTTCTGGAACCGACAAAAATGACGGTAACAATAGACCAAACCGGCACTGTTGAACATCGAAAAGGCACTGGCCGAACACGCACTGCGCTCACCGATGACAACATCAATGCTGTTAACGAGCTTGTGCAAAGTCAAGAAGGACGTCCGCAAAAACATCTTTCACAACGTCAAATTGCTCGTCAGATAGGCGCTTCTCAAAGATCCGTGGGCAGAATCATCAAAAAGGAACTTAAGTTAAAATGTTTGAAGAAACATCGGGCGACAGAGTTGACTGAACGCAACAAAGAGTCACGGCTTTCCCGGTGCCAACATCTTTTGCGTCGCTTCCCAGAGCATAAAGTGAGTTTCATATTTTTCACGGATGACAAACTTTTTACTGTTGCTCGGCTTACCAACAGTCAGAACGATCGGGTGTATGCACCGGTTGTCACCAGAAAAAGAAACGTATCTGCTAATCGGTTCCTGCGAGCAAAACCAACGTTCAGCAAATCAGTAATCGTTTCTGTTGGTGTTTCATCACTGGGCCGCACTGGAATTCATTTTGTTACTACCGCAACGAACAGTTGATGAAGTGCCTTCTTCCTGACATGAGGGAACTGTCAGAATTCTTAATCTTCCAGCAAGACGGCGCGCTTGCTCATCGTGCTAGGGATACAGTTGCGCTGCTCACTCAGGAGACTGAATTCATCGAACCGAATTTTTGGCCATCAAATAGTCCAGATCTTAACCCCTAGGACTATGGGATTTTGCTCATTTTGCAAGCGAATGTCTACCGAAAGAAAATTGGCAACGTGGATGAGCTAAGAGAGCGGATAAAGCAGGCATGGGATGAGCAAGAACAGCGCACAATTGACGCGTCAGTGAGAAATTGGCGCACCCGACTTCGCGCATGTGTTGCAGCTAGCGACGGACATTTTGAGCACCAACTGAAATAACCAAAATGTAGATAAACATTGTCTCACCATTTGTACCAAATTTCATAATAATCGGGTCATTTTCGGCCGAGTTTTAAAAATATTTAAAGGTCATGGGTTTCTTAGCCTCACGGTCAATGTGCAGGGTTAATAGTAAATAGCGTAAAACTGCACACGGACTTTTGGGAGACCCTGTATACGTTCTGAATTAGTAAGAATACACTTTTATCAGCTTCAAACAATAAAAAGTGGCCTTTTAAGTACTTCACAAAATTACGCACAAATACAACCGAACAGATAGAATAATTTACTTATTAGCTCCTGTGTGCCCAGTATTTATGTTCGACTTATTTCTTGGGGAGGGGGGGGGGGGGGCGATTATTTTACTGTCAAGCAAAATATTAGTCTTCCCGATTAAACCTTTTTTACTTTATTTTTTCCCTTTTACGTGTAGTGGTTGTTTGTTTGTTCTTTTCTATTGTGAGATTCCACCATAACTCTTTTCTTTGTCCTTTTTTGTTGTCTGCACGTAGACCTACTTATCCCTAAATTTTTTAAATTTTATCAAATTACATGTTTTTTTTTATTTCATAACTGTTTTGTTCATTATTTCTTATATCTATTCTGATTTTACCAGATACTGGGGTCCCTCTGCACCGACATTGTCACAGATTGCCTCCCCTGCTTTGCAGTAGTGGTGCAACAGTGACCAAAATTCAAGAGTATCTAATATTGGCTTCCAAGGTATCGACCTGCGCGCAAGATTACTCTGGCCAGAGATGTATATAGAAGATTAATGACACTTCTACTTTAAGGGAGCATTCACAAGATATTTCCAGAAGCCACGAACAATGTTGCATTGGGCTGAACAATTGATAACGCATTATATCTGGTCCGTAGCCTTTTGTGAAGGGTTTAAGCAATGGTTTAGCCCGTTCAAGCCCCCAGTTGGTGTAATCCAACGAAATCCCTCTTATAAGGTAAAGCTCTGTTTAGAGGTAAATATATGTTTAGGTATTTATATATATATTAAAGAATCTGGCTCATACGTTTGCTTTCATACCTATAAAAACAGAATCGACTATGATTGGTTAGTTTTAAAACAACAGGTAACAAATTTAATAATCAATTAGTATTAACAGTTTTTTAAATAAATAAAAATGATGGTGATTTTATATTGGAATCAAATTTTCTCTTTATTGAGATTTAGCGTGAGGATATATCAAAAGTCCTTTTTGCTGGTGCCTTTTTACGAGCACTTAACTTTTATAAGGGAGTCCTGCAGCTGTGGTTCATCAGTTCTGTGATGACGGAAGCCTTCTCCACACTCTCTTCCACTGTAGGCGGTTAGGGGGGATGATTTGCTCTCACACTAGTGACGTTAGTACCACAAATCGTCTGATGGCTTATAACCGCGAACTTTAGACAAATAGAAAGAAACAAATGCCTGCTAAGTACATTTGTTCACTGCAAACTAACAGGCCCATTGTCATCACTCCACCCACCAATGTTAACCTCTCAGAAGAATTAAATTCCCGAGCACACAGTGTAACTCAGGGAATATGATGAAAATTCACCAATATCCTTCTGGGTATTAACTAGGAACTTGCGTCTGGAGTGCGTGAGTAATGATTTGCCTGAATTACACTTAAAAAAGGTACATAAATCTCACAAAATAATATGTTACACCTCAGGCACATGTGAGGTAATCATCACTCATTACTCATCACTACTCCCGTCGGAGTCTGGGGTCGCTCTGCTGTCGGGTTTTCTGCACGACTAGTCAAAAACAATCACCAGCTCTTGCAGTAGTGGTTCATGCAAATATTATTTTCATATGTTGAGGTTGCCAGCCTTTTATATAACCACTTAGCAAGAAACCTGTAGAATTTACATTAGTAAATAAATTGTTAACACTTACCCATAATTTTGGGAATACACAATCTCCTTGTACAGATTTAGACTGGACACAGCTCTGTATTAGAAGCTTCGAAATCACTTAGGTCTGGAAATTAGAGTTAACTCCTCTGACGGCGGGTGTTCTGCAAAATCCTTTGCCTGGTGAAACTTTTGTTTAATTCCTCTGTGACTTGGTCTGGGAAATTAGAGTTAATTCCTCTGACGGCGAGTATTCTGCGAAGGCCTGGGAAAACTTTTGTTAAATTCATCTATGACTTGTGATCAAATTCATAGGATTCCAGTCTTGTAAATTAAAGTCCTGGCCAGTCTTGTATTAAAATGCGGGTTTACTTGTGAAGTCCAAAGTTACCTAATACTCGATCTCTTACTTATAGTTGTGAAATTTCTAAGTCAAGTGTCTCCTTTTTCTTTCTGGCTTTTAGGAGTCGCTGATATGACTTGTGCGCTGCAGTCTCTCTGTGTGATCTGTGTCTGTGTTTTCATCACCTATATTCTCAGTGCAAATTACAGATTGTGTTCCACCGAATGTTCCAATAGAATTCATTGTATATTCAGGCTCTCACTTCAAACCAATCAAATCTCTCTAGCACTGGGTTGGGTGTTTCATTTTAAAATATCCCCTCGCGTGTTTCAAAATATTAAATTTAATATCCACGCGTGACCTCTTCGGTGATGTCATATCGTTGCGTTAGACGTCCGGCTGCACCTATCTGCCTCTCCCCATATAGTGATCATGTCTTCCTGGCGTAACGTCTACAAATCTTGAGTTTCCAGACAGATTATCTGAGAAAATTACCCACAGGCATGGTCTAAGCGGAAACGAATTACGCATTACCACCTGTGTTTCGCTAGACGGATCTCCGCCAGATTAGCCACACAATATGGGGTTCTACTCAATGACCGTGCACAATGCAAGCTTGAATAAACAGGCACGGTCGCTTTGAAAAGATGGTAATACGTGATAAAATATTATCGCTGCCCGGGTCAATAAACCTGGCGTAACACAAACAGTCGAGGAGTGAAGTGTTAGAGAATTAACTCTACTGATCCAACGTAGAGAACAAAAACGAATGACAAGGCAACAATTATGCCAAATAAAACGATGATAGGTGAGAGAAAAATGAAGAAAAAAGAAGTGATACTGCCGGAGTGGATTAAAGAGAGCGCACAAAAGTACACGCACAAAGTAAGACGTACCGTCACAGACATTAATTTCTCAATTCTACCAGAGTTAGATCTCCGAATCACGATGCAATTTTTAATTAAAAACAAGCGAAAAAAATGTAGTGATATTTTTAAAAATATTATTTGTAAGGGAAATATCCTGTTCAGCTAAAACATATAATGTTTATATTTTTATATATGAAAATTAAACATTTCACATATAAAACATCACACGACGATTTACTATTGAATGTGCTATGGTTTATGATCATTAATGATAACATTGATAGCAAAAATTTGGTAAGATTATAATATTTATCAGCTGTCGTTCAGAATGTAAACTAAATAACAGCTGATAAAGTGCATTTAACTAAATCAAAACATATATAAACACATATTTAAACAAGAAGTAAAACATTTATTAACTGCAGCACATGCGTATAATTTCAAAACAAAAGGAACCAGAAATGGTGGATGATGCATTAAAAAATATACCAATCGGTACGAGATCGGCTAATATAGCATACAAACATATATAGCAATATATAAAGTAATATAGCACATATAGAAATATATATAGCAATAAAATGTATAGTTGTATATATATATATATATAGCATTCTGGCATCCAGGTCACACACAAAATGATGCATGCTACCAGCTCAGCAGAAGAGAACAGGTGGTAATCTTCAGACTCTGCACTGGCCACAACAGATTGAGATACCATCTATTCAACAAGCTAAAGATAGGAACAACAGATCAGTGTAACTGTGGCACTGATAAAATGACTACTGAACATCTGCTTCAAAGTTGCCCAACATATTCGGGAACAGAGAAAGCGCATTGTCCGACACCAGTACCATTCGTGGAAAAGCTCTACAGAGATGCAAATAGCCTCAAACTGACTACTGCTTTCTTTGAAAGCACTCAAATAGACGTCTGAGAGTGTACGAAGAAAAAAAAAGAAAAAAAAATACAAAGATTATATATGATATAACCTGTTAAAAATTTTTTCGCTACAAAAAATAAAACACAAGGGAAAAGCAATCAAACAATTTTTACAACCGTCTTTTAATTAATAATGACACTGATAGTAAATATTTGGTAAGATTATACTATTTATCAGCAGTCGTTCAGTATGTAAACTAAATGACAGCTAATAAACGTGCATTCTTACTAATTTAGAGCAAATACAGGGTGTCCCAAAAGTCCTTGTGCAGTTCTAAGTTTAAAAGGTAAAGGTAGTCCCATGGCAGATACAGCCGTAGGGGAGTGAAGTGTTAGAGATTTCACCATACTAGGTCCAGCATCAAAAGGTCGGGTGACAAGTTCCCTTCCTTGCTGCCTTTACCTTCCCTAACTCAGTCAGGTACCAATTTACAGTTGGGTAGGCTGGAGCGTATCAGTACCGTGATTCGAACCCGGCGAAAGACCAGAGCTCTAACAACTCTGTCAATCGGACGCGCAAAGTTACATAATATAAAAACTGCAAAAGGACTTTTGTGACACCCTGAATAAACACATATTTAAACAACACAGTTATTAACTGCAATACATGCGTATAATTTCAAAACAAAAAGAACCAGAAATAGTAGATGATCCATCAAAAAATGTACAGATCGGTACAAGATCGACTAATATAGTTTAGAATCGGAATTAAAGAGACACAAAATACAAAGAATTGACGAGATTTTCCAATTGACTCCTTCACGCCATTTACAAAAATCTGGGGGGGGGGGGGGGGGGTAATTTTAGGACAACGGTCTGTCGCGCTTCGATAGGTTTAAAGTTAAGTAAGGTCCCTTCTGAGTATAAGAGATGGTGATAATACGTGAGAAGTAAAAGTGTAAGAATTAGATTTTTCACGAGTGAATAGTTAAGGAGAAGATCTGTCTCTGGACTGAATAGTTTCTCTAGTCCAGCCTATCTATACGACTATATTTTAGGATAAGACAATCTTGCACCCCCTTATATTGAGAAATATAAGTTTACTATACACATAGTGACAACAAGACACACAAACGTGAAAAAACTATGGTTAAATGGGTATGGGTCTGACTAACACACACAAAGTTAGTTCTTTTGTTGTTTATTATCACTAAACTTTACAACATCGAATATCTAAAAGAGAAAGATCAGATACATCAGAATTACATGCATAGAAAATCTAACAGAATACCTATGCCCTCCCCTTGTTGAGAAGATAAGAACCCAACCAAGTTAATAACCCCAAAGGTCAAAAATTTTAGCAATAGGTTACAGTATAAAAACAGTAAAGAAAACAAAATTCATAATAGGTGATAATCCGTAAAGTAAACAATTGTTAAGCCAAATAGCTAGTTTGGTACAAGCTACCGTAACAAGAAAATATTCAATCTCTCTCTCTGACATACGTGGCCACGCTTTCTCTTTCCTTACCTAATCTTGGTGATATTTCCTGGAATGTACAGTTATCCTGAATATATTTATCAATATTGATAGTGTCAGGGTACAGTGCCAAATTTGGCCCCAGTCCAGCCTTGACAATAACTTTATAAGGTGGACGCCAAGTTTGGTGAGGTAATCCTGGATCGATAGTGTCACCTCGAATAGTTAATGGTAGAAAAAAATCGAGATCTAGTGTTCACAGCAAAGAATGGAAAAACAAATACTTCTGGTATTTGGACACAGCTAGTTGCTAAAAATTTGTTACTGATGATAGTACGTGATTGATTGGTAAATCCTATCGGCTGGCTCTTGTGAGTGCCGATTCTGAAATAGCGTGACTCTTCAGGATAAATATCCTCTTGGAAACGACTATGAGAAGTCGGGAGAACAGTTATTGTTATTTCACCACAATGGGCTGATAAAAATGCAAGAAAATATATCTGAGTATTTTGTAAGTTCAGTTAAAATTTAATATTACAATGTTCGTTCGTCTCTGTGGCCCGTCCTGTTCACAACTGAAACTTGGAGACGCGTCAGCCAACAGAAGACAACTTTAATCCAATCAGTAAACATAGAGACAAGGCCCAAGATATAGCCACATAAAAAACCGCTGGTCGCCGTTGATCAGGTTGCCTAAAGGATATAGGAACATTATGAAAAAATTACTGCTAATGATATATATATATATATATATATATATATATATATATATATATATATATATATATATATATATATATATATATATATATATATACACGGAAGGGGACGAGACATATCTCATCCTCTCCGTCAGTCCTGATTAAAGTTAAAAGGCGCACGTTATGTCTAGCCTATCCTGTCGCGCGTCGCTTAGCTGGTGCAAGTTTGGTTGAGGCATGCAGCCTTTTTCCCCCTCCTGCTCCGGTCAACGATCAGCGCATAATGTCTATTATGATTAAATTATCCCTACGCGCACTCAACAAATATCGCCTGTCATTAATAACTATTAGATTTTCGGCGTCTGATTGTTTAGTCGCATGAGATAGTCAAACACAGTCACTTACTAAATTACACACAATGAAATAAAAGTGAATTGTATTCCGTCAATTATCAGTCGCCTAGTGTATTTATTAGTCAACTAAACCGTCTCTTTCTGTTTGATAGCGGGTGATTAAATTTACTTTACAACTGAAACATCTGGAATAAAAATAGCTACGCGTTATTTAATTTGCTAGTCTTAACACCTAGAAAATCACAGTGAATTTAAGATGCTAAAACTTTTAACACTTTAATACGCTTAAGCACAAATATATATATTACCAGAAATCCAGAAAGAAACACCACGCTCTATTAACACATATTTTCCCAGTGGTTCTAGATAACGTGTTTAGACTCTCCGAAAAAAATCTGAGCGACTCTGATAATGATTTAAGAAAGACGCAGTTTATATACGATCATGTTGTTATGATCTCTAGAAGATGTGAATTCTCACACTCCGTTTCCCAGCAGACAAATCTGAAACTACGTTTCCCAGATCAAAGGTTTAACGGTCGCTTCTGCCGGCCGCTGCTAATCGACAACAAAAGCTTAACACGTGTAGCGGGCTCCCGTCCAAGAATTTCCCTGTTTCTCCAGATCAAAGGATTTGCTCCCCTTATAGAGAATCTTCAAATGCCGTTACCTTTCCACGTGTTTTCCACGTGCGGTCTTCTCGTCATCGTAATATTGACAGATTCGCGCGCGTGAGAAACTTGCGTAAACGAACGTGGTTCGCTCCCTGCTATGAATGAAAGGTTGCGAAAGTTGGTAAACAAGCTCGTTTGATATGGTCAAGTAAAAAAGAGGCGTGGATTAAAAGGTGAGTCAGACAGGCAGAGAAATGCTTGACTTTGTTAGCGAATCTTAAACTACGCTGAGGTCACGAAAGGCTGTCGGATATAGGAGGCTTCATTTCCGTTATACGTCACACGGTCCTATGCCGATACTTGATCGTGGTATCATTCTTCACGTCCAATTATTGTAAACAAAGTAAATTAAAAGTTTCAAATTATATGCATGCGTGTGTTTGCTCTTTGTCCTAAAATGGTATTATCTTCATGGTGTTTTTAAAAAGGAGGGAAGGGGGGGGGGGGGAGTAGGGATGCGAAAGCTTAGGGTGTTAGGGATGATATTAAAGTTACTATTTATTTGAAATTATGGATATGTATTACTCACTGCCGAGTTCGAACCACAATACTGACACGCTCCAGTCTTTCCAGCTGTAAATAGGAATCTGACTTTGAGTTAGGGAAGGAAAAGGCAGCGAGGAAGGAAAATGGTAACCCCATTTTAAAATAAACGTGTAAACACATAAAGAAGGGAAACCCGAGGCCTGTAAACAGTAAATAAATATTAGACAAACATAAAGGTATGTTTTCAGGTACTGGTGAGAAATAAAGAAGTAGAAAACTAGACAACAGAAAAACAACAGCCGTGAGTGGCTTACCGGGGAATCGAACATAGGACCTTCCGTGCGGCGCCCCCGCCTAGCTACGGAAGTGAATCATAAAACTTTTAATTAACTAAATTGTCGTTAGGTAATGGTGCTTTTGAATTTAATCCCCGTCTTATGACGGGCTTTTACACTAGTTTTTTTAATAAGAAACCCTTCCAAGTAATGCCCCTTTAGATTTGTGTTGTTTCGTGAACGCAATTTCACTTACCATTTTTTAATAAGAAACCCAGCCATACAGTGCTCCTTTCGATTTGTGTTCATTCGTAAATGTGATTTCATAAATTTTTTTTTTTTTTTTTTTTAAACAAGAAAGATGACAAGGATCAATCAATAAAAGTGCTTAATTCATTCACAGAAAGTCAGTTTGGGAATTACATTAAACAGTGTACGAAAACATATCAATATATGTTTACAATATGTAGTTCCGAAACGACTGTTATGAAATTACCGTACGCATAGTCATTTATTCATTGATTTCGTTTTCTCTCCCTAGATAGTATGGAGAAATTTGGCTAAGCGGTTAGAGCGTTTTCCTCTCGTGGAACAGTTATCAGGGTTCCGGGTTCGAAATCTGGTAACGTGACGCTCCAGTTTACCCAGCTGTAAGTTGGTCCGTGACTCTACTCTTGGGTTTTTTAAGGCAGCGAGTGATTACACTGACCCCCCACATCATTAAAAAAAAAAAAAAAACTTGACCGAGTAGGGTGAAGTCTCTAACACTTAACTACCCTGCGGCAGTATCTATTATGGGACTATCTTTGCCTGTTCATATAGCATGGAGCCACCGCAGCAACTGGTCCACAGGAAACGTGCACTAAAGCATTCATGTGCTGTCGCAGCCGGTAGTTTCTGCACCAATGTACTTGTTATGGGTATATTACCACAGAGCTGTGTTGCGTGTGTCTAAAGTTTGTCTACCCACCACTACTTTCAGTTATCCCATGTTGATCCCTGGGGTCTCTGGGGAGACAACGGAAACAACAGGACTACTGCCCCGCATGTATATCGAATGACTAATACGAGGTTGTGTATGGGAGGTGGGGGGGGGGGGGGGGGCTAAAAACCTCATCATTTGAAACAAGTTACTACAGAAACCACTGATGCAAAAACACATAAATGCTTTGGTACATATTTCCTGTTGTGGGGGAGGGAGGGAATACTGCAGTTGTTAGGCCCATGCTTCATAGGTAGTGAAAAGAAGTATTGATGCTGCCAGCTTACAACGGACGTAGTACTGCATGTCATGATAATGGGACACGTAGTACTGCATGTCATGATAATGGGACACGTAGTACTGCATGTCATGATAATGGGACACGTAGTACTGCATGTCATGATAATGGGACACGTAGTACTGCATGTCATGATAATGGGACTGCCCATAACAAATTCTTTTTCTTCATACACTCTCGGACGTCAACTTGAATATGTTCAAAGAAAGCACTAGTCAGCTTCAGGGCTATTTCTATCTCATAGAGCAGTTCCAGTAATGGTGCTGGTAATGGCCACATGTGCTTTCTTTGTTCCATATATGTTGGGCATCTTTGAAGCAGATGTTCAGCAGTCATTTTATCGGTGCCACATTTATACTCATCGGTTGTTCCTTGTTGAATAGGTGTTATCCCAATCTGTTGTGGTCCGTGCGGAGTCTGAAGATTACCACATGTTCTCTTCTGTTGAGCTGGTAATATGCATCATTTTGTGTGTGGCCAGGATGTTCTGCTTCCCACCTGCTCCTGTATCTGCTTCTGATAAAACTCTTTGCCTCTTCAAAAGTTACACTTGTATCAGGCTGAGGTAGCTTTCCACCCTCCTTTGCCAGTCTGTCAGCTTCTTCATTGCCAAAAATGTTGCAATGAGATGGGATCCACTGTACTACAACTCGTTTGAATTGGTGGCTCAGTTTGTGGAGTACTACTCTTAGGTCATCCAGATCTACGTTGTTCTGGCTCTTCAGTGTTGTAATTACTGACAGCACATCTGTAAAGAAAGCAACTTGTCTCTTGGTGCTTTCCTCTGTTATTAGAACCTCTGCTGCAGTTTTCAAAGTCTTGCCTCTGAAGTTGCTTGAGAATTTTCCACTTGCCACTGACATCCTTTTTTTATGTACCAGAGGTGAAGTTCAGGAACACTCCTTCGCCTCCAACTTCTGTTGCATTTGTTGCTGATCCATCTGTGTAGGCATGGGTCCAGGTGCTGCTTGGGTAATGTTTCTATATATATTCTGTGGTTATGGCTCTTCTCTCTGTTGCAGTCTGGCTCTTCTTTCTCGGAATGTTGTCTATCATTTCTGGGAAGCGCTGTTGTTTCCAAGCTGGTAACATGTGTGCAGTATAGATGGGTTTAGCTGTTGATATCGCATTAATGGGAACTTTGTTCTGGCCGATTCTAGAAAGTTTCTTCGCTTGAGTCTTCCCCTTCCAAGACCATTTGTTTATTATATGGTACATTGGGTAGTCTGGTAGTCTCCTGAATTTATCGGCTTGTTTCTGGGCACTGCTATCTCTTCTATCCTCCATTGGTTGAAGGTATGTAATCTTTTCGAGTACTTTAATAGGTGTTTTCTTCATACCTCCAGTTATGATTATCACTGGTTGATTTTGAAATTGCTTAATTGTATCGAAGTTTGACTTAGCTGCTGTTACCCTTGCTGCAATACCATATTCTAAAACTTGTCTCACTCGCCCTGTGTATAGCTTATCAGCACAATCTCATCTGCTCCCCAAGCCGTTCCAGCAAGTTTGCTCATGACTGCCATTCTCTGCCTTGCTCTTGTCCTGTTTATTCAATCTGGTTTTTCCTAGTCAAACGACGATCAAAGGTAATGCCTAGGTAGTTTGGATTTTCATCCTGGCATAAGTTCTTCCCATTTAGCACTAGTTTGGAGCTCTGTGGTTTATTTGAGAGGGAGAACATATAAATTGAAGACCCTTGTAATTCGCGGGGGTCTCTAATCAGACATGGAAATAATAAGGCTACTGTTCCCTTTGGCACGTCGTACAATGCGACTTAAATGAGCTGTGCGTGGGGATAGCAACTTCACCGTGTATAACTAATTGATACAGACACCGCCGCTGCAAGAACACATAAATGCTTGATAGAGTTTACCCTAGAAGGGGTGGAGGGCCCACGCCCCATGTGTACCACACAATGGAAAACTGATGCTACCAATGACAACGGACTTAATATATTATGATAATTAGAAGTGCTCATAAGAAACTGACGCCCCAGGTACCTCCCGGGAGTATTTTATGAGGCAAATAAAGACTTAAACAGCTGCTCCCTCAAGCATGTCGTATAAGGTGACGAATAAGAGGTTGGGCATGAAGTTGGTAAGATTCAATGACGAGTCCATTGTTCCAATGGTAGCATCAAAAGGAAATTGCCGCCTTAGAACTGCGTCTTTCTATCTCCACTTTTGGCCGAAATTGACCTGAGGTCATAAATTGACATAAAACAGTTTAGTCTATCATTCAACATAAAATCTTACAGTTAAGTTTGATCGCCACGCAAAATTTCATTTTAATGTGACGTACCCTTCTGTTCAATTAGTAACCCAAAAACTTTGAACGCCTTTTTTTGCTCTCAAAACAATCTGAAGTGAAGATGGAATAATGAAGTACTAATGTGACGAAATGTTGATGCTGCTACCTTACAGCCGACTTTGTTGTAATAGTTAGGACTTTACATAATAAACTGACAGGTGTGTTTCAATGTGACGATGATCGGTATTAAAGTTAAAGATAGTTCCATGGCAAATACCGCAGTAGGGGAGTAGTGTTAGATACATCACCAACGTAGGTCCAGCTTATTTATGAGGTGGTGGTGACCACTTCCCTTTCTCGCTACCTTTGCCTTCCTTAGTAAAAGAGCTGAGTCAGGTACCAGTTTAAAACTGGGTAGGCTGGAGCGTGACGCTGCCAGGTTTTGATCTTGGAACCCGGTAACAGTACCGCAAGAGGAAGGCGATCTAACTGCTTAGCCAATCGGACTCGCTTGATCGAAATTAACATCTTATTTTATTTTTAAACGGGTTTTTATAAAGAAACTTACCTAAAACCTGTCCTGTTTAACTTTTGGTCACGAAACAAAAACAAAAAAAGTGCGACTTTGAAAAACAACGAACATAATTAATTTCCGAGCACTCATAGAATGTGGAACAAGTTCATAATGTACACAGATTCCGTGACGGTCTGAAAAGTTACGAAGTTGTGATCGCACATCTACACACGCAATCCCGTGTTGGCGGTACCAGAACTGAAAGCGTGCTTGTAAGGAGGTAAAACAGTCGGGAAGACACACACACATATCACACACACTCACAAGGGAATGGGGGCGGTAGGGTTTAAAGAAAGACACAGAGATGGAAAGAGAAACTGGAAACATAGTATATATTGAAGGGGCGTGTCAAACGGTGACCTTGAAAGTTACAGGCACAGTGCAACACATAATGCCTAGCATCAGCTGATGTTGGTAGCACTGCCCTACATTTTTGGAGATGCGAGGTCACATTTTGCAGGGGGGGAATCAAACATTAAATCTCTGTATAGTCGGAGCATGCGCGTTTACATGTGTTGTGTGTTAGGGTTCCACAATGCGCCTGCGTCTGTACGCCATCTATCACTATGATAAAGACATAAACAATGAGATAATTTGAGATTATAGCGCAGACACGCGTTCGCGTAACAAATATATATATATATATATATATATATATATATATATATATATATATATATATATATTGTAACGAGAGGTTTTTTAAATTTATATGTAAGTATTTTATAGTTGATAGTAGATGGATATCCAGGTGTATCAGATGATACCAGGATAGTATGCCAGTCAAGAGTTCTGGTCTTAAAAGTAATACCCCAGTCTTTGAAATAAGCACTGGTGTATAGATATCATAGAAATAGTCACTGTGAAAATCCTGGCCCAGATGGTAAGAATTAGTACCAGGATTTAAGGTGTCTCCTCCCTGTGACTTTCTTATGATTAATTAATTTCTAGGGGATAAATAAAATGAACATTTACTTTAAACACAATTGTAAAAAGTGAATAAGTCCTCGGGTACAATTATAATCCTTTAATATTTACATTAATCTTCTTTTTCTGCTTTTTGGAAATGAGCATTAAAATATGCACAAAATATTCACACCATTAATGTTATTTCTTAACTAATGTCTTGGTAGGAGTGTCTTTCTTTCTGGAAAATTTATTTACTTGAAACAAAGTCCTTAGGCAATATTAATAAGTATTATTGTCCTTTACACTTCTGGATCTTGAACAATATCCTCTTGTATAGTAAAGTTAATGAATACTATAATAATAATAACAGCCCCTTCAGTCATAACTGACTATTGGAATGCGCCCCTGAGGTGGCAGCCCTCAGCTGCTTATTTTCCTGGTGCTCCTTTCGACGTTTTCTCCTCACCTCTGCTTCTTGTGTGAGCCTCTCTTCGCCCAATCTGAGGTGGTGCCGTAAATAGCATCGCCACTTAGTGCGATCGGCAGCTTCATCCTCCCATGTTGCTGGATCCATGTCCAGTGCCCTCATATCTCTCTTGCACACATCTTTGAACCTCAGCTGTGGTCGCCCACCTGTTCTCTTGCCATCTGCTAATTGTCCGTAGAAGATATCTTTTGGGATGCGACCATCTTCCATGCGGCGAACATGGCCAAGCCAGCGAAGTCTGCGCTGTCTAAGCAGCGTATACATACTTTGAAGGCCAGCACGTGACAACACCTCGAAATTTGTCACTTTATCTTTCCACGAGATGCCGAGGATGCGGCGTAGACACCGCAAATGGAAGGTATTGAGCCTTCTTTCTTGCTTAGCATAGGTCGTCCAGGTCTCGCTGCCATATAGGAGTGTGCTGGTGACGCAGGCATTATATACCGCAGCTTTGGTCTTCATTGTGAGTTTAGAGTTTCCCCAAACACGCGATGTGAGGCGGGCAAAGGTAGCTGCAGCTTTCCCAATGCGGCTGTCGATTTCTGTATCCAGTGAGAGTTTGTCATTGATGGTAGACCCTAGGTATGTGAAGTGGTGCACCACTGCCAATTCATAGTTATCGATAGTGATAACTGGTGCAGCACCCACATCCTGACTCAGAACATTCGTTTTCTTTAGACTTATTGTGAGGCCAAAGTCCTTGCATGCTTTAGTGAAGCGATTCATCAAGCTCTGAAGCTCCTGTTGGCTTTGAGTGACGACTGCAGCATCATCAGCGAACAACAAGTCTCTTATAGTGACCCTTCCGTTTTTTGTTTTTGCCTTCAGCCTTGAAAGATTAAACAGACGGCCATCTGACCTAGTGTGAAGGCATATTCCTTCAGTTGCATCTCTGAATGCATGTTTCAAGAGTAAGGCAAAGAAGATTCCGAAGAGGGTCGGAGCCAGAACACAGCCTTGTTTAACGCCACTTCGTATATCAAAGGGCTGTGACGTGCTTCCAGCATATTGGACTGTTCCCTTCATGTCGTCATGGAATGACTTTATCATTTCCAGCATTTTAGAAGGGCAGCCTATTTTCAGGAGGATTTTGAAGAGTCCATCCCTACTAACCAGGTCGAATGCTTTTGTGAGGTCTATAAATGCGATATATAATGGTCTTTTCTGCTCTCTTGATTTTTCCTGAAGCTGGCGGAGAGAGAAGATCATGTCTGTTGTTGATCTGCCAGCTCGGAATCCACACTGTGCCTCAGGATATATGCGCTCAGCTAACTTGTGTAGTCGCATTAAGATGACTTTGGCAAAAACCTTACCAACAATACTAAGAAGAGAGATGCCTCTGTAGTTATTGCAATCACTTCTGTCTCCTTTATTCTTATACAGTGTTACAATCTTGGCATCTCGCATGTCTTGAGGAATAGTTGTCTCTTCCCAGCACTGGCACAGCATCCTATGCAGGGGATGTAATAGCGTGCTCTTACAGCATTTGATTAAATCAGGAGGAATCCCATCACTGCCTGGTGCTTTGCCAGAGGCCAAGCTATCAATGGCCTTACTGAGTTCCTCTAATGTTGGTTCGGCATCCAACTCCTCCATAGTTGGCAGACTATTGACAGCATCAAGGGCTGCAGGCGTAACGGTATTGTCTCTAGCGTAAAGCTCAGAGTAGTGCTCGACCCACCTCTCCATCTGCTTACCCTTATCGGTTAGCTTCTCTCCGCTGATGGTTTTTAGCGGTGCTGTCTTACTTTTATGGGGGCCAAGTGCTTTCTTTATACCGTCATACATTTGTCTAATGTTGCCTGTTTGCGCTGCGATCTGGATGCTCTCACTGAGCTGGAGCCAATATTCATTTGCACAGCGTCGAGCAGTTTGTTGAACTTTGCTTCTCGTAGCCCTCAGGATCTGTAGGGTTCTGGCACTCGGTGAACGTTTGTATTCATTCATAGCACTGCGCTTAGCTTCAATGACAGGTGCCATCACATCTGATGAAGCATCAAACCAGTCATTTGACTTTGCTGTTTTCTTACCAAAGGTGGCAAGTGCAGTACTTTGAATGGTGTTCCGTAGATGCTCCCAGTTCTCTGTAATAGTATCACCATGCTGAGGGCTACTGAGCACTTTCTTGAAGGTCGCAGTGAATTGAGCGATCATGAAAGGGTCTGACATCTTGCTGGTATCAATGCGTGGTTTCCCTTCATGTCTGACACGATAGAGTTTTCTTGGTTGTGCTCTGATTTTGCAGCAAACCAAGGAGTGATCTGTGTCACAGTCACCGCAAAACCTACTCCGTGTTCTCTAGCTTTATCAAGATCTTTCCCTTGCCAATAAAATGTGTAGTCCTTCTCGCTCACCATTCCAGAGCCCGCCAGGCGCGTTTCCTGAAGTGCAGCTATATCCACCTGAAGTCGTTTAAGCTCATCATTAATTATGGATGTCTTCCTTACATCGTTTACATCCTGTAGGTTTTCGGATAGTCCAGTCAACATAGTCCGGACGTTCCAGCATCCCAATCTGAGAGTTTGCTTATTTCTATTTTTTCGATAATTGCTTGGTGCAAAATTTTCTGTCCACAGTTCGGGTTTGACCCTAATCCCCATGCACCCAATGGGGAAAGCAGACAGTGGCGGGACAACACCTTATTGACTGGGGGCTGCCCAGCTTGAAGCGGGCGGTAGCTGTCCAGTGAGATCCTAGAACCTCTCCCACTGTCGGGAGTAGCCCCTGGCGCCATGCCCTACGCCAATTGGGCAAAATGCTTATAACCGGTAACTGCTACTTCCCGTGTTTTGCCGACACCTATAGAGTGAAGCTGGTGTGTCCTCTCCAGGGCGCGAGCTTGGGCACAGTTATATGGAGATCAAGCTGTTGCCCATGCAGCATGTTCCCCCTCTTCACACAGCCGGTAGATCCAAAGGAACGGCAGTAGCCGATATAGTTTGGTACCAGCCATGTCGCAGGAGTTGCCAGAATAATGTCGAATCGACATTAAACTGCCTTAGGGACTCCGACTCCGGATTTATCCTCAGGGTTTACTCCCGAAGCCAATTCCACAAATGGATATTCCCGCAAGGCAGCGGTGGTTTGAATTCAGAGTTCCTTCTCTTAGATAAGCTACCAACCAAGGATCACGAGCCCTATCTGCCCGAAGCTGCTGGTTTTAAGGCGCCAGTCGCTCGCCTTTGCCCCTTCTCCCGTCAGTGGAAACAGTTCCGCCGGGCTCAAATTGAGCCACACGTGAACGCCGGGAGCTGGACTTGGTTGTCAGAGGCTGTTTGAGGCGCGTGCCATAGAAGTATTTTATCTGCAGTGAGAGCTTATCCTCACTACAACTCCCGGCAATAACAACCTTTGGAACCTAATGAATACTGGAATCACTATTACTATATCACTGTTCTCTTAATCCTGTGACTTTACAGATTACAGTTGTCATTTGACTGAATTATACAATAATTGGAATACTGTTGTAGAAGTTTGTTTCATATCACAAACATTGGCTGTTGGTTCATATATGGATTCTGTCAGTGCCTTAATTGACACTTATCTTTGAATCTTGATAGTGCTGACACTGAACGGTCACTATATTTATCAGTATTGTCAGACCCAGCAATAGGGGTACCAATGACCAGCTGAAGTTCACTCTTTGGGGTCCTGCACTTTTGTGGGATTGCCTCTGATACTTGACAGTCTGGTTTGAGTTGTTACATGAAACCTGAAACACCATATCAGTCTTGGCTAGTATCTGGCTAAATTTGTAACTGACTAGCACAGATGTCAGACCAATCAGTCATCAGATGTCGAATTATGCAATCATAGTAAGTAAGGACATCATTTCAGTGATACAGTAGAAGCATTAACATTTCAATTATTTGTAACTGACTAGCACAGATGTCAGACCAGTCAGTCATCAGATGTCAAAGTTATACAGTCATAGTAAGTAAGGACATCATTTCAGTGATACAGGATTAGTATTAACATTTCAATTATTTATAAGTATTAACCATCATCTGGTTTGATCCTCTCCTGTACATCCTTTAATATTTTATAGTTTGATCCTTCCAAATATTAAACACAGATCTTCTAATATTCCTGAATATGGTTGATCCTTCACATCAGGTACAAATTGAAAAACTGATGCCATTCTTAGCATCTACACAAAATTGATACACATCATATATTACCCTGCAATAAATAAATTATATACATGATAGTTATCATAATTTCAGCTTACCCTCAGTCTTCAGAATACAGACACTGGCCTTAAATTATTTGGCAGATTGCTCACAATTCAGATGGCAAAGGCGAAGTGGTAAACTCTGCATCCAGTCTGTCTCAAACTTTCTTTCAGTGTGTCCTTTCAATTTAACGCTCCGCTTTTTATTGGCTCCCATCGTACGGCCGCGAGGTACTGACGTCACAGTCTAAGACTAGGCCTGACATTTTCTTATCGAACCTGTGATTTTAGAAGAGGTGTGTGTGTCTTGAAACTTTCCCTTCATCATTTTCAGCTTGTATACTATCGATCCTGTTCCAACCTATCTTGTTTTATTCAGCCGATTTAGATCTATCTTCCTATCCATGTATTCCCACAATCTGTCACTTCTTTAATTTTCTAATTTCAGCAGATGTGGGTTTTCATGCTTTCAACTCAATTGTAGACACTAGTAATCAGCATTTATCTATGTACATGCTAAACTCCTACCGTTGTTCTTTATATCATTTTATTCACAATCCACTCCTGGAATCAAAGGTGAAATCCTTTTCACAATAATTCCATGCTGATCCCTTTTATCCCTTCCGATCGATGATTAGTCTTCGACAAACCAATATATTCCTCTGAAGATCATTAATTTAATAAAGAAAACATATGAAGACATGACATGCAGAGTTCTTCACGAAGGACAGCTTACAGAACCGTTTGGGATAAGAACAGTGTGGCGAGAGGTTTTATTTGGCTGTATGCTCAGTATAGTACTGAAAATTACAGAAATAGAATTTCTGCAGAAAATGGTGAAGTCCCAGTGTCTGAGAGAACTACTGGTATCACAAATTAGTTACGGCTGTGAATGTTCTGATCTCGAAACAATAGTAGAGAGGAGACCGACATAAAGTGGCACCTCCGCTGTGTAACTAACTGTGATATTAAAAAAACAAGGAAACAGATTTTACTTAACAAAGATAAAATTGACAAGTCGTTCAAATACAATTTCCTTATTATTTATTTAGTATATACACTATCTACCCAGGCAGCTGGATTGACGACCCACGATCTCAGTTTTTATGACACGTATAAACCTGTAACAAGGAAAAATAGGGGCTACTTTCTGTCCTCAAGCCCACCTATTTCTAATGTGGATGAAATGAGCGTGTGCCTCAGTGTTTGCACGTAGGATGAATGACAACATGGCTCAGTATGATTTAGCAATAGCGAGACAAGACAGGTGTCTACTTGCAAAACATTCTTTCTGATAAACTAATACATGGATATCTTTCAATAATATAAATTCAATGCATGAATACATTCAATAATATAAATTCAATACATGAATACATTCAATACATGAATACATCCCATAATATAAGTTCAATACATGAATACATCCAATAATATGTACACCTGGTGTGATACAACCATTTCCTTCCCCCTATAATATACCAGGCCCTCTCTGACGAGTGCTATACAAGCTGGTAACATATATCCTAACAATAACGTTATGTTCTATTGATAGGAGTATATGCGACGAGGACTGTTTGGTGATATATCAGGTTGGAGTTATAGGAGACAATAGATTGGAGTTAGATGAGACAATAGATTGAGTCCTAACAAGGACTGTTTTGGTTATATGGCAGTTGGTCTTATCTGAGATAATAGACAAGTTATAGGAGACAATAGGTTGAAGTATGAGTCCTATTAGCCTTCGTCTATTCAATCATAATAGGAAATACAATCATTATACTTAATTTCCCCAAGATACAATCAGTAACCTGATAGGTAGTATAAATGACACACAACAAATACCAACATTATAGACCTGCGGAAAGCCTATTTTCCTAAAGGTTATCGTAAACATATTTACCCTCTAAGATTCAAACAGGCCAGTTTTTGACGCGACTTAGCGAAGTAGGCTGCAGGTCGATGCCCTCAGGTAAGCTCTAAATCAAGGTGACAGCTTCTTCCTCTTCAGTCGGTCGGTATCTCTGGCGTCGTCTCGGTGATGTGTGATTATGCTTAGTTAGTTAATTCCATCTGTTATTTTGCTGTAATACCCTGTTCAACCAAAACCCATTGAAGGGTTGCAAACGGTTATATTGGGGTATATTGTGTGTTTAGGTTCTTCGATGTTGTCCGTTTGTTAGTCCTGAAAAGGACTGGTCCTAAAAAGGACCACTAACTGACTGTCCGGATTCCTCTCCGTTGCTTGCCTGTCCGTGGTGTGTTCATTGTGTTTTTCACATCCTGCCTCCCTATCTGGCTTGTGTGGTTGTGTGTGTTTTTGCCCTCTTCGTTTCTGTTTCTTGTGTCTTCCTCTTCTCCTGTATCTGGGAAAGCGCTTTTTCTATAATTGTTGGGAGTAACTCTTCTAGCGTTTCCTCGATGACTTCTTCGTCTGATTGGTAGTTCGTTTTAGTGTCTTTTGTGTTTGATGTAATTTCTTCAATGGTCATTCTTTCTGCCTCTATTCTTTTCAGTAGTTGTTCGTTTCCATCTTTCAGTTCTATCAGCTTCCTGACATCTTCTTCTACCTGCTGCTGAATTCTTTTCATGTCTTGGTGTATTATTTTCATGTCGTTCATGAGTTGTTGTTGTTTCGCGTTTTCCGAGCTATCAGGGATTTCTTCACATCTGGCCGTTGATGTTCTGTCTTTGTGTGTCTGCCGGTTTTCTCTCTCGTTTCGTAGTTGTTGTTTTAGATCTCTCATCTCAGTCGTGAGCTGTCTGACCTGTTCTGTTAGGCTTTCTTGGTGCCTATTGCCTTGAGTACTTGCTTTCAGTGTGTTTTTTACCTCTTGGTACGATACCCCCTTTCCAGTGGCAACTGTAATTATTTGCCTTGTTTGTTGGTATTCGGGACACCCTCGGTATCGTGCTCCGTGGTTTCCGAGGCAGTTGGAACATTTTTTATTGTTATTTGGTGCTTTGTAGTCGTGGTCTAGTTTTGCCTTTGGGCAGTCTTTGTATTCGTGGCTGCCCGCACAGTATCTGCAGACCGTCTCTTTTCTGCACGTGTTCTTTGTGTGAGAAAATCCCTGGCACTTTGAACACTGCATCACTGGCGGGATGTAGGCATGTGTTCTTCGAGGTCTATTCTGGATAGTGATGTTTTCCGGGACTGTTTTCCCTTGTAGAGTCACTATTATCAGTCTGGTGTCTTCTTTGTTCTCCAGGACTTAAGCCGTTCTGCGTGTGTGAATCTGTACCGAGGGTTTTCTGCCTGGATGTAGCTGAGGGCCTCTGTGTCTGACAAGCTGGTGTCTATCCCTTTGATGACTACTCTCTTGGTTTCAGTGTAGATTTCTGCTTGGATTTTGATCCGGTGTGGTAGCTGAAATTCTTTAGGCCCGGATGTCAGAGCAGTCATCAGCGATTTAGTCTTTTCTGTATCATTCAGGGCAAGTGTCACTCCCTGATGGTGCCTTCTGATACTTATTATGCCTCTTTTGCCTACTAATTTCTCCAGGACATTGGTTACTTTGTCGTCCGGGAGTGCTCTGAGTGTGGCTTCTCCTCCGGACAATTGCGTTATTTTTATTTTGCGCTCTTGATCCCGTTCTTTGTGAATGCTTTTTCGTAGTTCGCATGGGCGGCATCGCCCATCTGCCACCACTGGCTGTGTATCTGTCTTTGGGCTCGGTACCCTGTCCTCTTCTGTCTGCTCGTGATTCTGCTTCTCTTGATCACCGCGGGAGAATTGGCTGTTTTCTGTTGAATTGCGGCGTATCTCGATGTCTGACACTGGAGCCACCTCAGATATTGCTTCTTTCAATGTTGGAATGAGACTAAGGAACTCGTCTCCGTCTTCACGCATTCTGTATAGTGCGTTCATAACGGTCTCTTCGATAGCTTCTAGGTCTAATTCGTCTAGTTCCGTTGATATTGTCCCCACATCACCAGCTGGCTGTGAGGTGACGTCTTGTTGTTCTGCTCTTTGGACTACCCGTTGTGCTGGTCTGTGTTGAAGAGTGCTCTCTTCCATCTCCTTCATAGTGTTAGAAGGTGGGTCGGCTGTTTTTTCCGGCTGGCTGTTTTTGCTTTTGTTCAGTGCTGGTGGGCTGGTGTAGACCTTCCTCTTTTTCGAGTGTGGTTTATTTCGAGCCATTTTGACTATTGCGATCGCTGTGTACGTCCTGAAAAGGACGCTGGTTATAGTGCGGTTGAAAACGTTGTCTCCGGTTATCAGCGCAACCGAAACCAACCTCCCTCTAGCTGAATTGTACAGAAAATGAAATGATCGATGTGATTATGCATAAAATCCGCCCGATTATACAGGTAGGTAAATGCTTAAGGAAAGCTTTTGGTTGGTTCCTGACGGAGCAAAATGATTGGTTTCCTCCGGTTTGGTACCTGGTCTGATACAGCCTAATTTTATTCAGTTTTAATCCGCCAATCCGCCATGAACATGATGCGTTAATTTATTCTGTCTCATGAGACTGGTGAACGTTGATCGTTGATTGGTTGAACAAATTGAAAACACTCGATGAGAGGTCACGGCAATTGGGTCTGAAAATACACAGGGAAAAGACAAAAATAATGAGAATAAATGCAGGTAATGATAACAGGGTTGAACTTGAAGAAATACCAATACAAGATGTAGAATCGTACACATATCTTGGCAGTAATATAGACACGTACACAGGCAGAGTCAGACCTGCTATGGAATATGGCATCACAGCTTGGTCGACGGCAGCAAAGTCAAATTTTGACAGAGTAAACAGACTCCAAAACCAAGCAGCACGTATTATAACAGGGGCCCTAAAGTCTACACAAATCAACCATATGGAAAACATCACAGGGCTACAGTCAATGGAGGATAGACGTGACAGCAGAGTCTTAAAACAAGCTGAAAAATTTAAGAGGCTCGAAGGACACCCCATGTACCAAAGAATGAATAGGCTAGGAAGAGGCAGGCTCAAGCGAACTAACTTTGTCGCCCAAGCAAAAGAAAAAATTAACAATAATACCATACTAGCTAGCTCAGTTGCAAAGAAAATCCCAACAAGCTCAACTATCCCACTGTGGAAAATAAGATGCTTTCCTGAGTTAAAATCTGATATTCCAGGCATTGAAGGTAAGGGAACACAGACAGAAACACAAAGAAAGTGTATAGCAACCAAGTATATTGACCAAAGATTTCCAGCGAAGCTTTGGACACATGCATATACTGATGGTTCGGCAACAAATGCAGTTGAAAATGGGGGTGCCGGCATCCTCATAAAATTAAAGAATAGAATTCACTCTATGGCAATTGCCACTGGAAAATACTGCAACAACTTCTGTGCTGAAGCAGAAGCCCTGAAACAGGCAGCTGAAACTCTTATTGAATGCAAAGCACAGGCAGAAAAACAGATAGTAATCTTTTCAGATGCCCTCTCAATAATATCAGCGCTGAAGAGCCACCAAACTAAAGGATTGAAAGATCTGATAATCTCCCTTGAAAGACTGGCCGAATGCTTCAAGAAGTGCACTATCCAGTGGATACCAGCCCATTGCAACATACCAGGAAATGAAGAGGCAGATAGACTTGCTAAAGAAGGAGGTGCCTTACAGCAAAATGATATAGAGACAACTTACGCAACGGCAAAGACCACTATAAAGGCTACATTCAAGTCCAAATGGGAAAGAGAGCACCCGGGACATTTGAAAAATGACGCATATCATCAACTATCCAGAAAAGAACAGGTCATCATTTTTCGACTGCGCACTGGGCACAACAGATTGAGATACCATCTGTACCACAAATACAAAATTGGTGCAACAGATCTCTGCACCTGCGGTACCAGCCCGATGACAGTCGAACACCTGCTGCAGTACTGCCCAACCTACAGTAATGAACGGGGTAGCATATGGCAACAACCTACTTCTGTCAACGAAAAACTGTTTGGAGATGTCGGGAACCTTGAGTTGACTGCTGCCTTTATTAGAGTCATAAATGTGGAAGTCTGAAGGCGAACGAGGAAGAAGAAGAAGAATATAGACAAAGTTGGAGGGACAGATAGTGATATCAAAATAAGAATAAAAAAGGCACGAGGAGCTTTCATTGCATTGGGAAATATATGGAGATCAAGAGAAATCGGATCCAACACGAAAATAAGAATCTTCAACTCAAATGTGAAGTCAGTCCTATTGTATGGCTCGGAGACATGGAGAACAACAAAGACAACAACCAAAAAGCTGCAGACTTTCATAAATGGGTGCTTTCGTAGAATCGAGGAATTAAAATGGTATGACAAGGTTACCAACGTGGAACTGAGGACAAGAACTAGACAAGTGCCAGTGCAACAGGAGATGAGAAGAAGACGATGGCGATGGATTGGACACACACTGAGAAAACCTGTTGATAGCATTACAAGGCAGTCCTTGTTCTGGAACCCCCAGGGCAAGAGAGGCAGAGGTAGACCAAGAAGCACATGGAGAAGAGAGCTGGAAACAGAGGTGAAAATGATGTGGAGAACGTGGAAAGAACTTGAGATGATAGCACGTGACAGGAGGACTTGGCATGTGTTTGTTGAAGGCCTATGCTCCTTTGGGAGTGGAGGGTTATGAATGAATGAATGAAACCAATATATGTCAGCATCTCCATTTTGCCTAATGCTTGTCGTTTGCGTCTGCGTGCCCCGTGATTCGCGATAGATGATTGGTCAATAAGACTGCGCGAGGTCGCTTTACATATATTGTAAACAACTTTTGCGACATATATATATATATATATATATATATATATATATATATATATATATATATATATATATATATATATATATATATATATATATATATATATATAGGATGTTTCAAAACGTATGTATACGTACGTCGAATGCATATAACTCACACATAACTAAACATATAATTTTGCTCTTTTGCAACAGAGCAGAATAATGCTAGATACAAATGAATAATTTCATTAGATTATTACTCGTTACATTTTTTTTTTAATTCCCTTTTTTAAAATATAAGAATGTGCTCATCTCGCAACGTACACAGTGAGGGACCTGAGAAATCAGATTAAAACTGCATGCTTCACTATTCATTTTGTAACATTACAGAATGGCAGTCAGCTGTTCATTGCTATGAACAATTTATTGTTGCAAGTCATCGACAATTTGAACATTTGTGACTTTAAATGTGGAAATGCCATAATTCTAGCCCTAACAATAATTGAGTTATCAGCATTACAAATGTGTATACATAATTTCGAAACACCCAGTGTGTGTGTGTGTGTGTCTATATATATATATATATATATATCTTCTTCTTCTTTGGTCTGACTTTAGGATAGAATTATCTTTTCCTATTTTTCGGGTGACAGAGTACAGATAAGCGTGTGAACGCTGTTTAATGTATTTATTCTGTACTGTTTTGAGTTATGTGAATAGCTCGCTAGTCTGCATGTGTTATCGAGAACGGTGTTCAAGACAACCGAATCTCGTGACGGGTTTTTTGGTGGGACTAGTGTGTGATTTGGGGAGTTGTGTTTTGGGCGTGGACCGTGTAGGTCGAGTCCCAGTGTTTTTGGATAATGTATGCCTACGTAGGATTTGAGAAAATGTCGACTTATATATTTCGCTGTGTGTACAGCCTATTTGATAAACTGCAGTGAAGACTGTTTAGGCCATATGAAGATTATTATAGCTGCCGTGTGTTGCAGGCTTTATTGAGTAATGCAGTACTGTTTAGGCCATATGAAGATTATTATAGCTGCCGTGTGTTGCAGGCTTTATGGAGTAATGAAGTACTGTTTAGGCCATATGAAGATTATTATAGCTGCCGTGTGGTGCAGGCTTTATTGAGTACTGAAGATTTGTTTAGGCCATATGAAGATTATTATAGCTGCCGTGTGATGCAGGCTTTAGTGAGTATTGAAGATTTGTTTAGGCCATATGAAGATTATTATAGCTGCCGTGTGATGCAGGCTTTAGTGAGTATTGGAGTACTGTTTAGGCCATATGAAGATTATTAGAGCTGCCGTGTGATGCAGGCTTTATTGAGTATTGAAGTACTGTTTAGGCCATATGAACATTATTATAGCTGCCGTGTGGTGCAGGCTTTATTGAGTATTGAAGTACTGTTTAGGCCAGGATGTGGACAGGCCGTATTATTAGATATGTAATGCCCGGGAAATTATATTATATGATTAGTGTTTGTGCTAGCGAATGCGAGTACATTTATGGCCAGTAATAACAGTAATAACATTTCAGACTGAAACCACTTTTGTTACATTTATGGTGGTTTTCAGTCAACAGGATCTGACATCTACGACTATTCGCGTCGATAGCCTAAGTGGCGTAGTTTTCGTATCATTGGATATCATTTAAGATGTGCCTGGGTGGCGTATACGATTAAGAAATTGTTACCTCTACAGTGATATGTACTTGAAGCAAGAGGATAATATGAAGCAAATTTTGTCCACCAGACCATAACATATCTAGAGGATCAGTCACTACAAGTTGGAAATAATACATATGACTTTCACGTGACAAGAGTGTAGAACACTTGACTGTGTTATAATTAGCCTTATGTAGGCGTGGCTTGAATCTGGTGTACTTCAGAACTGTGACCTAAATATTATCTGCGTGGGTGGCGCATTTGAGAAACAACGCACGCTTTATTTGGTAGTATGCAACTTTACACCAGTAGCAATTGACGTCCTATTTCGTGCCTATAGACTACAACAACGTCTGCAGTGGTCAAGGAAGTTCAATTAGACTTGGACAGTATTTGTACCAGCATTTGTACGGGTTGTCACAGATTTCTGCAATATTCGAGTTACCTGTGCCAGTTATCACCATCACAAGTCCAGTATGTTATGATACACGGAGTTGCCGTGTACATTTCAGACTACAGAAGAGTCAAGAGGGGCAGTGTGTGCTGTATTATGGTTCCTGTCAACTTGTGCATTGTTAAGCACATATCATATTGACGAAATTACCTGAAGAGAAACGAATCAAGTTGCAGTGCTTTCCCCGCAGTGGAGGTTTTAGCAGTCTATGTGATATCCAGTATCGTGGCGGAAAAGAAGCGGGATCATTGACAAGATAAGTGATTGTGTCTTGTGTAAATTGTGTCACTTCATATATGTCGCTAGGCCTCCCTAATTGCTCATTTTGTTATTATTGTTGTTTATGTCTAATTTGACATATGATTAAGATTTGATGCATAGGTGTTAATGGCTGTTGACATATGTCGATTTTCCTGATAATGATGTGACTTGATAAAGGTGCTATAAAAAGGAATTGGTGATACAGAATTGATGAATAAATCACCATGGATCCTGTGGTGAAGTGGGATGTTATAAATATTTATAGGGGACTTAGTGTACTGACTGAGATCAGCTGTGAAGGTATCTATATCTATTAAAAGTAGTGTATTATAGATAACCTTACTTGCTACCACATATCTCTTTATCTCAGTCAGAATTATTCTGGAATAGTGTGATGCTACGTTATGTGTCTAGGGTATGAGTATGGTGAAGTGTAAGTCACAACAACAGACAGATAAACAATTTAATTTAATCCACTACTCTTGACAACACGGTGACACTCACATACATATAACACTCTATGAGAATATCTTAAAGAAGTCACTCGTAACGTTTCAAATAACAATATGTATTCATTACTGGCATGAATGAATATGTGTCCTGATTCAACTACAAGGGAACCAGGAATCACAATCAATTTAAATTACAAGTTATGTACAGAATGTATTTAATATGAATATTGTAGTGACATATATTATTACAAATGTTCTATGTGTGTCAATTGTGTAGTAGTAAAATGAGGTAATACTGGTTTTGTTTTGTTCAAGCTCTGTTGGTATTTGTCATCATGACTTCAATAGTTTGTCTTTAGGGACTATTATTGGAGATGTTCACAGTTCCTGATTTTAAGACAAGTAAATTCCCCTCTTAATGTTGATTTTTATAAAGTTATTTCAAGATGAGGGGACATAATGTTGAGCTCAGCTGGCCAACTCTGCTTATCTTTAGTGATGGCGGCAGGAAAGGACTCCTCTGCTCGAATTCTCCTCTGGGCTCAGGAGACACCTCACTGATAGCTAAAAAGACCAAGGAGTATGCTGTCCGACTCTGGATTCAGCAAATCTCTGACCAGGTGCTGCTCACTACCATCAAGACCACTGTCCCTGAAATCAAGAAGGATGTACCTTCTACTTCATAACTAATTTATATTCTCTTTTACACTGATCACAATACAGCACAAACATTGCGTTCAGAGCGTTAGGCCAACAGTCAGCTTCATTTGAAATACTTTATTCCAGTATTACCCTTCTTAATGGTTACTACGCCTCTGCACTTCCAGCATTATTTCTTTCTAGTCCATCATCCAGGTGTCAGTGTACTACTTGGCCATTCCATGCCGTTTTACTTCTCTCCGACACCCTCTGTTCAGGCTGGAGCATTATAGGCTTTACCTCACGTTTGCCACTGAACTACACATATATATACAGGCATAAATCAACAATTCACATTCAATTTTTCATTAAAAGATACTGAATGGTTCAAGCTTACCACAATTTCATGGAAATAAACACAGATACGTTGATTAGCAATGAATTCTGGCACAAACTGGCACAAATTCCGTTCTGCCTATGTTCCAGGCTTTTATTTTAGCAAAAATGTGAGCTGGCTTCAACGTACTGTCGCTTTATCAAGCTTATTTGAATTAGTGGTCTCGAACTAACGCTCCCAAGTGTGTATATCAGCGAGACTGGCCAATGAGCCACGTTTCGACAAGTGTTTTGAAAAAATGTTATCTTTTCCCGTCTCCCCCCAACAACCAAGATAGTATTTATAGCCCGACCAATCGTGGTTAGGCTTTCATTTGTTGCGCTCCAATCAATTTGGAGTTTACATGGTAGGCTATTTATGTAACGTAAGGTTTTTTTCAAACACGTTATAAAAAAAATTTTATGAGCAGAAATGATTTTATGCTGTCAGGCACCCCCAATATTTTATTTTGGGTATAATTTATTAATTCCTGGACTATTTGCGTAACGTTTTACATATTATTTGTCAGCAAACCCTAAGGAACCCAAAAATACTAATTTAAAGGAGCTACGTGGCTGCGTTCAAAATATGCAATTTCTTCTATCTCCTGTTTAGAAGATGTGCTGTCTGGGTACTGTTATGTGTTCAAACGTAAACCCATATAATGTTGTCTTTTCTAATAAGAGTCTGTTATGATTTATAAACCTAACTCTGGGAAAGGGTAGTGTATTTTATCACTGTCCGTCTGAAAAAAAAATTAGTGCATGTAGACTTACACGCGTGATGGTGGTAATTGTGTATCGCGCGAAGCGGGTTTAGTGTTCGGCTTTCTGCCTCTCCCTTCTCTTTTTATCCCTTTAGTCCATCTGTTCGTTCGTTTTGGTAACGCAGTATAATTAATGTTAGGGTTAATTTAGGTCATTACGCAGTACGTCTCAATGCTTTTCCAAGAAATACAGCACACGTTTCATTGAAGAAGGCGGGTAATAATACAGTAAGCTTTACTATCAACGTGAAAGCGTTACAATTTGCAGACGAAGCAGAAAACAAGGGGGATTTCGAGTACATTCTTTGGGACAGCACTGTCATTTTACCATTGCTCTTCTCTTTATTAATTTTATTTGTTAGGCTTCATATTTACCTAATAATTTATATATGTGGATTAGAATATTTCATGACACTTCCCCTCTTAAAACAGACATTATATGTCAGTCCTTTATTCTATATACACATAGAGAAATTTATTATTATTTCTGGGGTTTACGGTGATTCTCATCACACGGATGGCGGCTTAAAAAATCCGCTCCCAGATTGGTTTTTCCAGATATATATTCAATGCTAAAATTATATGGAGCCAGAAGCAAAGACCATCGGAGTAACCTAGAGTTCTCATGCTTAGCCTGTGCTAAAAACGATAAAGGTTTGTGGTCAGTTTGCAACTTAAATGCCTTCCCATATAGATAAATATTGAATTTCTTTATTGCCCATATTACTGCAAGACATTCTTTTTCGCTAGTTGAGTAGTTGATTTCAGCTTTATTCAACTTTCTGCTAGCATATGCCACTGGGCTTAATTCCCCATCCAATGCATCTGATTTCTGTAGTAAAGTTGCACCTAGCCCAATATTACTTGCATCCGTCCTTACTATGAATTCTTGACTTAAGTCAGGTAATTTCAAAATGGGTTTACTTGTGAGCTTTTCCTTCAATTCTTGGTAAGTCATTTCACATTGTGGTGTCCATGTAATGCGATCTGGAAGTCCTTTACGTGTCAATTCCGTTAAAGGTGCACATATGGAATTAAAGTTTTTGATATACTTCTGGTAGAAACCACATAATGAGACAAAGGATCTCACGTCCTTCTTGGTTTGTGGTCTCGGGGCTTTCTGTAGTTTCTCTAAATTCTTTGGGTCAGGGGTCATGTTTCCCTGATAAACTGTGTGTCCCAAAAATTCCAATTCTTTACATCCAACGCAACATTTGGTTGGTCGGGCTGTTAAATTTGCCTCCCTAAGTCGATCAAACAGCATGTTCAGAGAGTCAATGTGTTCCTCAAATGTTTCTGTTGCTATAAGGATATCATCCATAAAATTTGTTATACAGGGATTATTCAGAGGATCCAATAATTTTCTCATCATTCTAGAGAAGACACTAGGCGCATTCTTCAATCCAAATGGCAATCTATTAAACTCATAGTGTCCTTCTGAGGTACTAAAAGCTAGGTATGGTCTAACCTCAGGCTTTACTGGAATCTGATAGTATCCTTTACTCAGATCCACTTTTGAGAAATATTTAGCTTTATTTAGTCTGGCAAACAGCTGATTTGTATCCGGCAATGGATCCACCTGTCCTTCTGTAATAGCATTCAGTCTCCTGTAATCTATACAGAGTCTATGTTCTCCAGAGGGCTTCCTTAAAAGTACAACACCGGAACTATACGAAGACTCACTGTGCGAAATAATTCCTTCCTTCAACAGATAGTCTATCTCTTCCTTCAAAGCTTTTTCCTTAGCAAACGGAATCGAATATGGTTTCATACAGACAGGTGTGGAGTCTATTAATTTCATATCATATTCCAATAGGTTTGTATGCCCTGGTCGGTCTGTTAACACCTCTGCATGATTATTTAGAACCTGTTGCACTCTCTCTTTCTGAGTTTTCGTTAAATGTGTACTGATTTTCACCTGTGCTGCTGTCTCACAGGGGTGTAATGGATATTCAAATGATGAAAGTGGTTCCTTTTTCATCTCCATGGCGATGGACAAGGTCAACAAGTGTGTCTCTTCCTGATGTTCTCTTTCCAAATATTTCTTCAGGAGATTCACATGATAGATTTTTTCTTTCCCCTTCTTATCTATCTTATAATTTGTTCTAGACACCTTCTCTAGAACTGTATATGGACCCTGCCATCCAATTTGTAACTTATTCTGACTCCCGGGCAAAAGAAGCAGTACCTTCTCTCCCACAGCCAAATTTCTGTCTTTCGCCTTCCTGTTATAATAGGCAGCATGTTTCTTCCTGGCTTGTTTCAAATTTTCATTGGCAAGTTTCCAGCCAGTTTTCAACCGAGTGGTCAGCTCATTCACATATTGGTATGAAGATGTAATGTTTTCCTCTGCCTTTTCATCAGTCCACGTTCTTAACATAGCTACATATGGACCTTTAATTGTGTGGACCTATTTGTCCATGCACCGGTATGGTCTCTTCCACTTGAAGCTTTATAGTGATGATTTTTCCTCCCAGAATTATCATTCACAAAACGACCGCTACCAATTTTTCTTTTGGGCTTTCTCCCCTCTTAAAATTCTTGATGAGAGATTTCCTCCCTACATCTTCTTCCTCCAGTTTGTTTAAGTCCGATTGAGGGATTGTCGGCTTATCCTGGGGTAAGACATCTTTTTGCACTCTCCGCATAGTGGCCATTGTAAAACAGTTAAGTGAAGCTTGTCCGTGAAAAGGGGCTTCCCATTCCATTTGGTCCACTTTATCAAATCTATTTCTCCTTTTATTGTCAGGCCTGATTTTGCCCCATGGCGTGTCCAGGTCCTGATCCATGTTCCCACTTGTGGGTGTTCCCTCATGTGCTATGCTACACCTTTCTACAAAATTTTCAATGTCCCATCTTGCTTTGGGCCAATAATAATTGTGAGCCACCTTTTGAATGATGGTACCTATCTTCTCATGGTCCCCATCTGGTTTCACATGTAGGCTCCTTATTAAGTCTGTCCTGTATCTTTTTGGAAGAACCAGCTGTCCGTGACCATGGGATCTAGTTCCAGTCTTCCTATACATCAACTTGTTTTTCATATAAAAAATCTCCCTTGCCTGGAGTTGTATGACAAGTTGACAATTTTCTGAAACAAGGCTTGAGTGTTTTATCCCCAGCCTGTGCCTTCCTCATCTCTTCTGGAGTGGTATCCAACATAATATCCTCCTCCTGTCTTGAGGTCGACCTGACCTGAAGGGTTGCCATATACACAGGTTTCCTTCTGCAACGGTCAGTGTCATGATTGTCCATCTGACAATTTTTACACCACCTTTTTCCTTGGTTGAAAGATTTTCTTTCATCATATTTCCTTTCATCGAATTGTGGGACTTTATTTTTATTTTCATACCGTGGCCTATCAAATTGGTGCTTACCTTTATTTTGATCCCTAGGATCAAATTTATTAAAGTTCTGTGGTGCCCTAAAGTTGTCCACCTGTTTCTTTTTATTACCTGTTACCTCTGCTTGAGCTGCTTGATACCTTTCAGCAACATTTAGCAACTCACCCAGCCTCTCTGCACCTTGTTCCATGAGAAACTTTCTCAGGTCTGGAGCCATGGACTCTCTTAGTTGCTCTATAAGGACCATTTCCTTAAGATCTTGGGTTTTCCCCAGAGAAGTCCATTTCTCCAAGTATGTCTCTATTCGTGCAGAGAACTGGTGATAGGTTTCACCTGACAGTAGTTTAGCATTCCTAAATTTTTTCCTGTAAAACTCTGCATTCTTTTCATACCTTAACAAAAGAGCCTGCTTTAGCATGTCATAATTTTCCTGATCACCTCTGCTCATTTTTGCAAAAACTTCATAAGCTGCCCCACGAAGTCCCTGAGATAACTTTAAGCTCCACCTTTCTCTCTCCAACCCATACGTGGTAGCTAATAGTTCGTACCTATTTATATAGCTCTCAATATCATCGTCTTTCTCAACAAAATGATCTAAATGAAAATTCATAGCTGAGATTGAGGCTCCTTGAGTAACCGTAGCATCAGAGGCAAAAGGACTGGCACCATTTTCAGGAGCATGGCCTTGAAACTCAAACTCCCTTAGTCGTAATTCATGTTCCCTTTGTAATCTTTTCTCCTCCTTTTCTGCTTCCCTCTCTGCAGCTAATCTCTTCTCTTCTCTTTCTGCAGCCAATTTCTTCTCTTCCCTTTCTGCAGCCAATCGTTTGTCTTCTCTTTCTGCCTCCAATTTCTTAGTCTCAGCCTCAATCTGCAACCTCTTAATTTCCCTTTCAGCCTCTAACCTTCTTTCGGCTTCAAACCTTCTTTCTTCGCGTTCAATAAATTTGTCACATTCCGTAGTAACATAGGCAACCATAACTTGCCCATCTAATCCTAACTCTTTTGCAGTCTGAACCGCAGCAGATCGAAATTTGGCCAGGTCCGCCATTGTCTATCAGGTAACTTAATACAATGTCTAACCAACAATTCAATCTCTAATGGACAACACAGGCACCGTGAGCTCAACCTTATTTAATTCCACCCAAGGATACCTTTTAATTCTTATATTCCCTGAAGTGAATTACCCCCAATATTTTTAATAGTTAAAGATTCAAAATCCCAAGAGCGAGACCCCAATATATGTGGTGAAGTGGGATGTTATAAATATTTATAGGGGACTTAGTGTACTGACTGAGATCAGCTGTGAAGGTATCTATATCTATTAAAAGTAGTGTATTATAGATAACCTTACTTGCTACCACATATCTCTTTATCTCAGTCAGAATTATTCTGGAATAGTGTGATGCTACGTTATGTGTCTAGGGTATGAGTATGGTGAAGTGTAAGTCACAACAACAGACAGATAAACAATTTAATTTAATCCACTACTCTTGACAACACGGTGACACTCACATACATATAACACTCTATGAGAATATCTTAAAGAAGTCACTAATAAACTTTCAAATAACAATATGTATTCATTACTGGCATGAATGAATATGTGTCCTGATTCAACTACAAGGGAACCAGGAATCACAATCAATTTAAATTACAAGTTATGTACAGAATGTATTTAATATGAATATTGTAGTGACATATATTATTACCAATGTTCTATGTGTGTCAGTTGTGTAGTAGTAAAATGAGGTAATACTGGTTTTGTTTTGTTCAAGCTCTGTTGGTATTTGTCATCATGACTTCAATAGTTTGTCTTTAGGGACTATTATTGGAGATGTTCACAGTTCCTGATTTTAAGACAAGTAAATTCCCCTCTTAATGTTGATTTTTATAAAGTTATTTCAAGATGAGGGGACATAATGTTGAGCTCAGCTGGCCAACTCTGCTTATCTTTAGTGATGGCGGCAGGAAAGGACTCCTCTGCTCGAATTCTCCTCTGGGCTCAGGAGACACCTCACTGATAGCTAAAAAGACCAAGGAGTATGCTGTCCGACTCTGGATTCAGCAAATCTCTGACCAGGTGCTGCTCACTACCATCAAGACCACTGTCCCTGAAATCAAGAAGGATGTACCTTCTACTTCATAACTAATTTATATTCTCTTTTACACTGATCACAATACAGCACAAACATTGCGTTCAGAGCGTTAGGCCAACAGTCAGCTTCATTTGAAATACTTTATTCCAGTATTACCCTTCTTAATGGTTACTACGCCTCTGCACTTCCAGCATTATTTCTTTCTAGTCCATCATCCAGGTGTCAGTGTACTACTTGGCCATTCCATGCCGTTTTACTTCTCTCCGACACCCTCTGTTCAGGCTGGAGCATTATAGGCTTTACCTCACGTTTGCCACTGAACTACACATATATATACAGGCATAAATCAACAATTCACATTCAATTTTTCATTAAAAGATACTGAATGGTTCAAGCTTACCACAATTTCATGGAAATAAACACAGATACGTTGATTAGCAATGAATTCTGGCACAAACTGGCACAAATTCCGTTCTGCCTATGTTCCAGGCTTTTATTTTAGCAAAAATGTGAGCTGGCTTCAACGTACTGTCGCTTTATCAAGCTTATTTGAATTAGTGGTCTCGAACTAACGCTCCCAAGTGTGTATATCAGCGAGACTGGCCAATGAGCCACGTTTCGACAAGTGTTTGAAAAAATGTTATCTTTTCCCGTCTCCCCCAACAACCAAGATAGTATTTATAGCCCGACCAATCGTGGTTAGGCTTTCATTTGTTGCGCTCCAATCAATTTGGAGTTTACATGGTAGGCTATTTATGTAACGTAAGGTTTTTTCAAACACGTTATAAAAAAAAAATTTTATGAGCAGAAATGATTTTATGCTGTCAGGCACCCCCAATATTTTATTTTGGGTATAATTTATTAATTCCTGGACTATTTGCGTAACGTTTTACATATTATTTGTCAGCAAACCCTAAGGAACCCAAAAATACTAATTTAAAGGAGCTACGTGGCTGCGTTCAAAATATGCAATTTCTTCTATCTCCTATTTAGAAGATGTGCTGTCTGGGTACTGTTATGTGTTCAAACGTAAACCCATATAATGTTGTCTTTTCTAATAAGAGTCTGTTATGATTTATAAACCTAACTCTGGGAAAGGGTAGTGTATTTTATCACTGTCCGTCTGAAAAAAAAAATTAGTGCATGTAGACTTACACGCGTGATGGTAGTAATTGTGTATCGCGCGAAGCGGGTTTAGTGTTCGGCTTTCTGCCTCTCCCTTCTCTTTTTATCCCTTTAGTCCATCTGTTCGTTCGTTTTGGTAACGCAGTATAATTAATGTTAGGGTTAATTTAGGTCATTACGCAGTACGTCTCAATGCTTTTCCAAGAAATACAGCACACGTTTCATTGAAGAAGGCGGGTAATAATACAGTAAGCTTTACTATCAACGTGAAAGCGTTACAATTTGCAGACGAAGCAGAAAACAAGGGGGATTTCGAGTACATTCTTTGGGACAGCACTGTCATTTTACCATTGCTCTTCTCTTTATTAATTTTATTTGTTAGGCTTCATATTTACCTAATAATTTATATATGTGGATTAGAATATTTCATGACAGTACCCTACAGATATAAGGCCTATGTTGGAGTCTGCATTGGTGGTAGGTAGAGATGGTAAGGGATTGAGAGGTGCACGACTTGGAGTATGGATCATGGACGATTTTTTGGTTAATGTATCGGCATCTCTAGAGTTATTTGCTGAACATAACTTTAAGCTTCTGTGTAATTCAATAATGGCTAGGGATTTGGTGAATTTGCTACGGCACCTTCGTGTGTTTTTGCAACAGAATATTGAGCTTGAACACGGACATATAGTGCAAAGCATGTTCAAAATAATCCATAACCATACTTCTGATGAGCAGGAAAGGGAATTGAGAATTGAGAAACAAGCAAAAGTAAACAAACAAAGTGCTCTACAGCAAAGAGAGAATTTCCTAGAAGGTGTTGCTAAAGAGAACGAACTACAGGCAACTGTGTATAGGCTTAAAAGTGAGATACTTGAATCAAACTCAGAACTTTCTAGTGCACAAGCTACATTAAATTCAACTTTAAGCAAAGTCCAAGACTTGGAAACTCAGATAGGTAATCTCACGCGGGAACTTCAAGAACAGAAAGAGATGTATGAGAAATTGAAGGTTGAGAGAAATGTCTGTGAGAAGACTTACATAGAAATGCTTCATGAGGTGATGAATGATAATGCGATGCTCAGTGATCAAATTGGGGAGATGAATATTGTACCCCCCAAGAAGAGTAATGAGATTATGAAAAACAATGATGATGTCCAGACTGAAACACTTCAGATAGAGTTGACTCAGTTGAGGGCAAAATAAAGAACAGTACGAGAAAGAGACTTTAGTGGAGTTGACGGCTGAGAAAGAGAAGGTCGCTAAAATTGAAAATTTGCTAGCAGAAGAAAGCGACAAAGTTTTGGCTGTTAAGGAGTTAAATAAAAGGTTAAGTGAAACGATTTCACTTAAAGATATTGAAATTGCGGAAGCAAGGGAAAGAATATTTGGCTTAATAGATATGGTTTTGAAAAACAAAAGGTGCTCTTCTGTCAATGTTCACAATGATAGACAGAAAGTTGCGAAAAGTCAGCCCCATATACTTTTTGCTCAGAGAGATGTCATTCATGGTAAAGACAGATCTTATCGTGGTAAATACAACTTTAAAAGTTCTAATATTACTGATAGTTCCAGTGATAATTCTTGGCGTCAGACCAACAAAGATTCTTGTGTAACAGGCAGTTCCGTTGGTCAGGAAAAGAAAGGTGATATATTTCAGGTCAAGACTCATAAGAGCAAATATTTGTCTACTACTGGAAATACTCAGAAATTAATAGCGGGTGTTGAGACTATTACTACTTGTTCCAAAGATGAAACCCATATGCGGAACAATAGAGATACTATTGTTTCTGGCAGTTGTCAAACTCAGCATAGTCATTTTGAAACTATTGGTAAATATATTCCCATAAGGGAAAAGAAAAACAGTTCTAGAAAGAGAGATAACCCCAAGAGTAAACAGTACCAAGGGAGATCAGAAAATAATAATTTTCCCTCTCGTAGATACTGTAGACAATTTAACAAATCTCAAAATTTTGATTGTAAGAATGTTGGAAAGTATGATAAAGATTATAGCTTTTCAAATGTTGCTTTACATCACCAGAATAATGTTCCTCAACAAAAGACTAAAGTGATTATTTGTAAACAAGGCAACGGTAATAATAAGTATTTTGATCATAGATCAAATAATAAGCGCAATTGTGCTAATTTTGTTCAACATGAGCCCAGAGTCATTTATAATCAAAGTAAACAGAGTAAAAATAACAGTGGATGCTTGAATACTATTGATTGCTCTACTTGTTGTTGTGAATGTGAGACTTTGTTTCAGCGTAAGACAGCGGCGACATTCAAGGTCGGTCATGTTGTCCCCAAGAATTCTATGATATCTACATGTGATAGAGAGAGCTAGTGACATCGTGAAGAGACCGGGTTTTTACACAAGCCCGTGTTGGGTAATTGTAAATGTGATTTCTACGTTTTTTTTCATTAAATTTCACTATTGAGTAAAATGGAAATTTTCATTTGTATTTGTTGACAGAAGCTACGTTGCGATAAGGGTCAAGGCTTCTGTGACATATTGACGGTCAGAAATGTGAGTCAACTTTCCGCTCGAGTAGTCAACCGAAACCTATCAGCGTCTAAATAGCAACTGATGGTTACTTTCTGAAGGTCAAGCATGTTTACAAGAGAGTGGGAGACTTCGCGTCTGATTTATTTTTTTTTATGTGAAGATAGTAAATATTTTTGTATTCTATATTAGTACATGACATGTTGTTGTTTTGAAATAACATATAATTTTGTTGTAATGATTATTTCTATGCATCATTTGATTGCCATAATTTTTTATTGTTATTTATATGTCTGTATTTTGATGATGTATTAATACATTTTTTATGCTATTTATATATATTTTGTGTTGATAATGTGTAGTATGTAATTATCATCCTTTATACTACTCTGTTCAACTTAGAATTTTTGCAACTGTGTTGTTTAGGATAGTTTTGTACATGATGAGATTGCACAAACTCATTTATTGTGTTGATGTAGTGGTTACTTTTAGATAATCCTGAGTGTTCGTTATTCACTTAATTTATATTTTTCTCATGTTTTGATGTCATGATTAATTAATATATAGAACATACAGAGAAGATGTGTATTATCTGGTATGTTGTGAAATGTAATTTTGGAAAATAGCTTGCATGTATCATACATGATCTTGTATTTGGATTTGTTAACTTTTTGTGAAACTTCGATTTTTCCAGAACTTGATTTTCTTGCCAGTCAGACATGTAGATTATTTTCTTAGCAGATTATTTTTAAAAAAAAACTTAATTTTTTGTAGATATTTTTATAGAACCTTTTTTATATTTCATATTAGCATCAAGGTGTAGATTTATTGATAAAGTTATAGCTAAATAGCATTATACTGAGCTGAACGTAATTGTCAGCAGAAAGAACTTAAAGGATAAATTAAATTTACATGTGTTGATTTAAAGGTTCCTTCGAGATAGGATTTTTGTTTTATATTTCACTCATTTTGTTAAAATATTGATTTCATTATTAGGCTTTACTTAAAGTATTACTGAACTACTTAAAAATTAAATACTGTTTTTATGTAACTTATCGAGAAAAAAAAATATGTTTGTACGGTACTGTTGAAAAAAATGATTTTTTTTTTTTGGCATTGTAATTTTTTGTTGTGTGTGCCCAGCATTTGACTGCGTGATATCATTGATATGTAGTTTGATTAGTTCTTGTAAAAAGTTGTTTTTTGTTATGATGTATTTTTTATTTTTAGCGCTTGATTGTGCGTTGGTCGTATTAGTTATAGTAATGCTATTACTTGTTTGTTCGATGCCTATAATTTATTTATGTTAGTTTTGTATAACTCTTATAACTTAGTTAAATTACTTATTAGCTTTTTGTTTAGTTATAAATTATTTTTTGATGGTATTAGTATAGATATACTTTGATATTTTGTGTTGTGCCTTTCGATCATGTTTATATATTTTTTTTTGAATAGGTTATCTGATCAAAAACAGTTATTAGTATATACTGTTATTGACTTTCTTTGCGTTCGTGCCTTTGCTTTCTATCTGTCTTTGGTAACTATTCTTCATTTCATTCCTTCTTTTCTGTTGTCTTTTCGGTATGGATTTCATATCTTGTTTATACTTTCGTACCTCATCTTCGTTTTACTTGATTCTATTTGTATACTTTGTCTTCTTTCAACACTTATACCTCTATTCTTTGTATTGTTGGAGTGGTTATATGACTTGATATAACATATCTACTTTTGACAGTTGTATTTATTTTACATGTAATTGTCCAACTTAGTTATGAGTATATGGTATTGTTGAGTTCTTACTTTCCTTTTTTACAGATCATTCTTCTTTTGATTGATCTTGTGTTTTCTCTTTCGATTGGTTGTTTTCGGTTTGGTTTGTACTAAATATACGTAACTTAATTTTGGAACTGATCATATTTGTATATTTAGCTAATTACTTTTTATACTTAGCTGGTTATGCTGTATGCTTTAATTGCTACTTTACACTTTAATGCTGATATTTCTTGTAAATATCTAATTTTGATTTAAAATAAGATATTTTTGTAGGCATATGTTAGAGCTTAATTGTCTTCTAAATTTTTCGTTTTTGGGAGTTAATTTTTTCAAAAAAAATGATAGAATCATTTTTTTTCCCGGAGCGGGTGGTAACTGTTGCAGGTGGAACTTATGGAAGGGGAAGTAATCTTTAGAATGGTTTTTTAGACATATTAAATTTCGAGTTGCAACGCTTGATTAAGCGGATACTTGTCTGACTTTAGGATAGAATTATCTTTTCCTATTTTTCGGGTGACAGAGTACAGATAAGCGTGTGAACGCTGTTTAATGTATTTATTCTGTACTGTTTGAGTTATGTGAATAGCTCGCTAGTCTGCATGTGTTATCGAGAACGGTGTTCAAGACAACCGAATCTCGTGACGGGTTTTTTGGTGGGACTAGTGTGTGATTTGGGGAGTTGTGTTTTGGGCGTGGACCGTGTAGGTCGAGTCCCAGTGTTTGTGGATAATGTATGCCTACGTAGGATTTGAGAAAATGTCGACTTATATATTTCGCTGTGTGTACAGCCTATTTGATAAACTGCAGTGAAGACTGTTTAGGCCATATGAAGATTATTATAGCTGCCGTGTGTTGCAGGCTTTACTGAGTAATGCAGTACTGTTTAGGCCATATGAAGATTATTATAGCTGCCGTGTGTTGCAGGCTTTATGGAGTAATGAAGTACTGTTTAGGCCATATGAAGATTATTATAGCTGCCGTGTGGTGCAGGCTTTATTGAGTACTGAAGATTTGTTTAGGCCATATGAAGATTATTATAGCTGCCGTGTGATGCAGGCTTTAGTGAGTATTGAAGATTTGTTTAGGCCATATGAAGATTATTATAGCTGCCGTGTGATGCAGGCTTTAGTGAGTATTGGAGTACTGTTTAGGCCATATGAAGATTATTAGAGCTGCCGTGTGATGCAGGCTTTATTGAGTATTGAAGTACTGTTTAGGCCATATGAACATTATTATAGCTGCCGTGTGGTGCAGGCTTTATTGAGTATTGAAGTACTGTTTAGGCCAGGATGTGGACAGGCCGTATTATATATATTTAATGCAATGTGGAAATTATATGGTTCGTGTTTTGCTGTCGAATGTGTGTCATTTATGTCATCGTGTCTGTGTTGTACGGAATAAACAGTATCGAACTGTTCTAGTCGTTTGCAACCCTTTTTTGACTCCTGAATGTACTCTTATGTACGTACTGTGGTGTGCGATCATATCAACACACACCCAGGTCAACATTCCAGACACAGTGACAGGACAGCAGCACACATATATTAAATTAGCCTGCGTGGCGATGATATAGACCAAACCACTACACTCGCAACAGTGGGTGTAAACAGAGATTATATAACATTTAGACTTAGCGCCGTTATCAGCGGTGGTTTCAAAGGCCTTAATAACATTAACGTTTAATTACATTCAGTGAGAAACCAGCAAATCTAGGCGGTATCATAGGGCAACAACAAATTGATTCCACTTTGCTCGGTCGGTGGCCATCCTTCGTACAGTGCCCCAACTCTGGTTCATTCTTTGCATCTCAGCCTCCACAGTCCTCCGCCAGGTTGTTTTTGGTCGGCCTCTTTTTCGTTTTCCTTCAGGGGTCCAAAGCATAGCTGTTCTTGTGATGGCATCGGGGTCTCTTCTGAGGACATGACCAACCCAGTTCCAGCGTCTGCCAGCTATGATGGTGTGCATGTCCTCTTGCTTGCTACGAGTAAGCAGATCTTGGTTAGTGATGGTATTCGGCCAAAAGATTCGGTGAATTTTTCTTAGGCATACATTTATATAGACATACATTCATAATTACTCCCCGCACGTAAACAGATTCCACAACCTGCCCGTAAACAGAACCACTACCTGCCCGTAAATAGAACTTTTTTCTTTTTAAATAAAGTTTGGCTAATATTGGCGAGGCGCGTCCCGTTCAACCCAGTCGGTTATATTAGGGCGCATGTCCAAATATAAAAGACCCTTAGGTCAAGTAGGAATAAACACAAAACTACTACACCGTACTCAAAATACTACCCACACTACTGCTCGAACGTAAATGTAACTAATACTCGAACGTACACAGTACTGCTACTCAAACGTAAACAAAATTATTTCCCGCCAGTAAACTGAACTACTACTCGCGCAAAAACAGAACTATAACTCGAACGTAAATATAACTAATACTCGAACGTAAACAGAAATATTACTAGAACGTTAGCAAAATTACTACCTGCACGTTTACAGAACCACAACTAGCACGTAAACCGAACCACTACCTGCGCGTAAACAGAACCACTACCTGCGCGTAAACAGAACCACAACCAGCACGAAAACAGAACCACTACCTGCGTGTAAACAGAACTACTGCTCCACCGTAAACAAAACACTACCCACACTTAAAAAGAACTGCTACTCGAACGTAAAAAGAACTACTACTCGAACGTAAATATATCTAATACTCGAACGTACACAGGAACTGCTAATCAAACGTAAACAAAATTACTGCCCGCCAGTAAACAGAACTACTCGCACAAAAACAGAACTACGACTCGAACGTAAATATAACTAATACCCGAACGTAAACAGAACTATTACTCTAACGTAAGCAAATTTTCTACCTGTACGTAAACAGAACCACTACCTACACGTAAACAGAACTACAACTCGCCCGTAAATAGAACTACTACTAGAACGTAAACAGAATTACTACTCGACGAAAACAAAATTACTACCCAAACTTAAAAAGAACTACTACTCGAACGTAAACAGAACTACTACTCGAACTTAGACATAATTACTACCCACACTTAAAAATAACTACTACTTGCACGTAAACTAAACTACTACTATCACGTACATAAAACTACAACTCGAACATAAACAGAAGTACTATTCGAACGTAAACAGAACTATTACTCTCACGTAAACAAAACTAACTACTGATGACCGTTACCACTTTACTGATGCGATGACCGTTACCACTTTACTGATGCGATGACCGTTACCACTTTACTGATGCGATGACCGTTACCACTTTACTGATGCGATGACCGTTACCACTTTACTGATGCGGTGACCGTTACCACTTTACTGATGCGATGACCGTTACCACTTTACTGATGCGATGACCGTTACCACTTTACTGATGCGATGACCGTTACCACTTTACTGATGCGATGACCGTTACCACTTTACTGATGCGATGACCGTTACCACTTTACTGATGCGGTGACCGTTACACTTTACTGAACGGTGACCGTCGAGCAGTAAAGAACCAGACAAGTACATGTGGAACTGATGGAAAGAACTAAACACGTAAAAGTGGAACTGATGGAAAGTACCAGACACGTAAAAGTGGAACTGGTGGAAAGTACCAGATAATCACATGTGGAACTGGTGGAAAGTACCAGACATGTAAAAGTGGAACTGGTGGAAAGAACTAAACCAGTACGTGAAACTGATGGAGAGTACCAGACACGTAAAAGTGGAACTGGTGGAAAGTACCAGACAATCACATGTGGAACTGGCGGAAAGTACCAGACACGTAAAAGTGGAACTGGTGGAAAGTATCAGACAAGCACATGTGAAACTGGCGGAAAGTACCAGACAAGCACATGTGGAACTGGTGGAAAGTACCAGACAAGCACATGTGGAACTGGTTGAAAGTACCAGACAAGCACATGTGGAACTGGTGGAAAGAACCAGACAAGTACATGTGGAACTTGTGGAAAGAACCAGACAAGCACATGCAGGACTAATGGAAAGAACCAGAGAAGTACACGTGGAACTGATGAAAGAACCAGGCAAGCTGTGACAAAACGTCTGTACGTGTTCTTTTGGTGGCTCTCTCACACCTTTAGCCACTCCAGCCGTATCCTTTTTTTTCTTCATTTTCTCTTTCTCCCATTAAACCGCTTTTATTTGGCATAATTGTTGCCTTTCATTCATTATTTTGCTCCTTATGCTGGACCTAGTAGGGTGAAATCTATAAGAATCCACTCCCCTACGGAAGTATCTACTATGAGACTATCTTTTTCTTTTACATTGTGCTCGGAAGCCGATCTCAGACTGTTTAAGTTCCGCCAGGGTGATTACTGACCTCAGCGAGTGATACGCTTATCAACTGAATCAGTCTGACCACCTGGGTAAGCACGGTCTCGCCCGATCGACACAAGGGAAGGCCAGATTTGATGCCTGAGAAATGAGTCTGGGTGATTCACACCCACATGTGATAATTAGATTATCGCATCCTCTGGCCCCTGTCTGTCTGGTTAGTCAATCTTGGCGGAAGGCATTAGCCAGGATAGTTCACATATTTGTGTGTGAAGTTGCATGAAGATGCCGGCAGAAATATTAACGCATGATTTGAAAGAGGTCACGCGTTGGAATATTAAATGTAATATTTTAAAACACGTGGGGGATATTTTGAAATTAGACATCCCAACCCCGTGCTAAAGAGATTCGATTGGTTTGATTTGATTGCCGAAATAAACAATGAATTTTATTGGAAAATCCGGCGGAAACACAATCTGTGATTTGAACTGAGAAGTGGGAAATATAATCTAGCGAAACCAGAGACACAGAACTCAGATACTGCATCGCATCGTCAAGCGAACAACGCTCAGAAGCCAGTGAGACATCCGACTTATAATTCCTATATTATAAGTGACAGATCGAAGTATTTGGGAAACTTAAAACCTTAAAAATTAAGCCCGCCTTCGTAAATACACACTCTGAAAAAGGATTGGGAGATTGCCATCATAACACCAATTTTCAAAAAGGGTGACAATCGACAATGTGGAAACCATAGAGGCATATCCCTTCTCAGTGTCCCTGGTAAAATCTACTCTAGAATCCTAGAGCAGAGACTCCGACGCCTAGCTGAGCCACAATTGGATGAGGTCCAGTGCGGATTCGAGCAAACCGAAGTACTCAAGACCTAATCTTCACACTCAGACAGCTGAGTGAAAAGGCCCTTGAGTATAAGAGTGAGATCCATCTTTGTTTCATAGATCTGGAAAAGGCGTTTGACAGGGTCCCCTGGAGCAAACTTTGGGACTGTTTGGCAAGGAAGAATATTCCAGCACCTCTGATTCATGCTATACAGAGCTTCTACAAGTCTTGCAGAAATTATGTGAGGACAGCAAACCATAAGTCAGAAGAGTTCAGGACCACCACTGGTGTAAGACAAGGTGATATCCTATCACCTTACCTCTTCATACTCCTTATGGACGATGTCATCAAGGCATGTAAGGAGAGAACAAGAAAGTATTCAGTGGGGTACTGGAAGATGAGACAGGTCTATATTTCGGAGCTGGCATTTGCTGATGATGTTGCCCTGATTGCTAAATCAGAGGCACATCTCCAATCCAACCTGCAAGTCTGGAAGGAAGAGCTGGAGAAGAGAGGTATGGTCATAAGCAGCTCTAAAACAAAATCCATGGTGATATCACGAGAAGAAAGAAAACATCAGATTAAGTTGGGAGAACAGGTCCTGGAGCAGGTCGACCACTTTAAATATCTCGGAGCTATTATAGACCGAACGGGAGGCATCAAAGAAGAGTTGGCCACTCGAAAAGCAGCGGCTGGGAGACTTTTTCAGGCCATAAATCGTGGATTCCTCGGCAAGAAAGAGGTTGGTAAGAAAACGAAGATGGCTGTATACCGCTCCACCTATGTCCCAGTCTTGACATATGGATGCGAGTCGTGGGCCAGTGAGACATCCGACTTATAATTCCTATATTATAAGTGACAGATCGAAGTATTTGGGAAACTTAAAACCTTAAAAATTAAGCCCGCCTTCGTAAATACACACTCTGAAAAACTTAAGGTCCCAGGACTTTAAATATTAGGACTGGATACATAAGGAATTGGATCACCCGTCATAAGAGAAACTTTCCCAGACCAAGTGTTTCGCAGATTCACCCGTCATAAAAGGTATTCAAAATTTCCAGACCACGTGATTAGAGCATATAACCTAAATCGCTCGTGTCCATTCTAAACTGTGCGAGGAGATTGTGTATAACCCAACTGAGGTAAGTTGTGAACATTTCTTTTACAGATGTGAATTTAACATTTTTTCTTGCTAAGTGGTTATATATGCGGCTGGCAACCGGACATAATTTTCTGAACTATATCCTCACCCTAAATCTCCGAGAAGAGAAAATTTGATTCCAATATAAAATTCACCAGCATGTCATTTATTTTAAACTGTTAAAACTAATTGATCATTAAATTTGTTACCTGTTGTTTTAAAACTAAACAATAGTTGTTTATTCAGTTATTACATTATGAAAGCAAACGTATGAGCCAGAATATTATATATATATATTTACCTCTAAACAGAGCTATACCAGGATAAGAGGAAATTCGCTGAATTAACTCAGCTGGGGGCTTGAACGGGCTAAAAACCATTGCATAAATTCTTCACAAAAGGCAACGGACAGGTATAAGTTAACAAAAGTTCTGCGCTAAGCAGCATTGTTCTTGACGTCTGAATTATCTTGTGTAACTCCCGTAAGGTAGAAGCGTCATTACCCATCTATCTACATCTCTGCCAAGAGTAATCTTGTGCGAAGGTAGACACCTTTGACGACCCATTTAGATACTCTTGAGTTTTGGCCACTGTTGGACCACTACTGTAAAGCAGGGGAGGCAATCCGTGACACAAGCACATACGGAACTGATGGAAAGAACCAGAGAAGTACAAGTGGAATTGATGAAAGAACCAGGAAAGCGCATTTGGAAAGAGAACTGAAAAGAAGACGCAGCTCCAAATGGGATGCATACTGAGAAGACTACTTTATAGCTTTCCACGGCAGTGGCGTGTTCTGGAATCCGCAGTGTAAGAAAAATAGAGGGAGACACCCTCCCCCCTTCCTCGAAAAAACCCATAGAAATTCGAAATATATATACACAAAATAGATAAAGAAGACATAAAAAGAACTGGAAAATGCAGCATAGGACAGAAAGCATTGGCGTGCATTTGTTAAAAGAGCTGAAAGGTAATGAATACGTGTGCAAGACTTGAGTGCAAAAGCACAACAGCAATCATTGACGTGTGCCTTTTCGTTACAAGATGACCAATGTGGACATGATGCGATGGACCAGACAAGTGCCAGTGGATAAGAAGACGCCTGAAGTTGAATAAGACACATATTGAGGAAACCTGTTGATAGTATTACCAGACAGCCCTTGTTCTCGAATCCCCAGGGTAAGAGAATGTAGAGGGATACTAAAGAACACATGGAGAAGAGAGATGGAGACAGACATGAAGGGCATGAAGAAGACATGGAGAGACATTCAGCTGATGGCACGTGACAAGAAGACATGGAGAGACTTTCAGCTGTTGTCACGAGACAAGAAGACTTGGAGAGACCTTCAGCTGTTGTCACGGGACAAGAAGACATGGAGAGACATTCAGCTGATGGCACGTGACAAGAAGACATGGAGAGACTTTCAGCTGTTGTCACGGGACAAGAAGACTTGGAGAGACCTTCAGCTGTTGTCACGGGACAAGAAGACATGGAGAGACCTTCAGCTGATGGCACGGGACAAGAAGACATGTAGAGACCTTCAGCTGATGGCGCGGGACAAGAAGACATGGAGAGACCTTCAGCTGATGGCACGGGACAAGATGACATGGAGAGACCTTCAGCTGATGGCACCGGACAAGAAGACATAGAAAGACCTTTAGCTGAAGGCACCGGACAAGAAGTCATGGAGAGACCTTCAGCTGATGGCACGAGACAAGATGACATGGAGAGACCTTCAGCTGATGGCACGGGACAAGATGACATAACAAGATTGTTGATGTCCTGTGTTCATTGGGGAGTTTAAAGGCGATGAATGAATGATTGAATGAATGAATGATTGAATGAATGAATGAGCTTCGACATTCACCACTTAATATCTGACCTGACACATAATTTCTTGGCAGCAATATAGACACATTTGGAGGACCAGAGGGTGATATCAAAATAAGAAACAACAAAATATTTCTAAAACACATATTTAATTTGAAATGACCGCTGTTTGATAGTTTTACGTCTTTGAGCCCTTAGTTCAATAGGACTCAGACGACCTAGGGGGCTGATATTTTGCACACGGCTTTCTACCCTGATATATTTTAAACTATCGAATTCTATACCACAAATACAGAATTGGTGCAACAGATCTCTGCACCTGCGGTACCAGTCCGATGACAGTCGAACACCTGCTGAAGTGGGCTGAGGGGACAATCGAGAACAAGGGCAATGAAGAGGCTTAGGGAAACTGCCGAAAAGGCATCATGCTGGCTGTGGAACAACCGCAATGGGCAATGGAAATTGTGACAATAAATGCTGCGGTTCAGAAAACACCAGGACTTTTTCTTAGTCCACAATACGCTGAGTTTTGTGGTGTACTAGTGAACTGGCTGTGACTCGTCGGCTTCGTGCAGGCGTGTCAGTGTGTGTCCTTAGTTGTGATGTGCGACGGAACGAACAGAATAATTTGTCTTCTCTTTGTTACTTTTCACACAAGGCTGAGTTTGGGAGTCCATGACCCAAGTGGGCCGTCGCAGAAATCGGGCCGAAACTCGAATAATGTTGAATCAACATTAGACTGCTTAAGGGACTCTGACTCCGGATTTATCCTGAGGGTTTACTCCTGAAGCTTTCCCGATAAACGCATATTCCCACAAGGCAGCTGAAGTTTGCTATTAATACATATACACGTGTCCATATACACGTATCAATACAGACAAAGTTGGAGAAACGGGCATCGATTTAAAATGTCCTGTCAGCCGGTGTTTGCTGAACAGTGAAGAGGAACGGGCAACGTTGGCGCTGCTGACAGTCCTTTTCAGAGCTACATTGTGCTAGCATATTATCATTATCATCAGCTGCCATCTCCACAACTAAGGTTGGCTGTAATGGATCTCCAACGTCTTTTGTCTCTTGTCTTGGTGGTGCACTCTGATAGACTCTTTCCTGTCCATCTCTTGATAGTATCTTCCCACTTATAGCGCTGTCTTCCCCTTGTACGTTTGCCTTCAAGTCTCCCATCTATTATGGTCTTCTTCAAGGTGTTATGCCTTTTTATGTGGCCAACGTATTTTAGCTGCCGAACTTTGATCTCCCTCATTAGTTCTCTTTTCATACCTAGATTTTCTAGAACCTCCTTATATGTTTTCTTCTCTTTCCATGAGATGCGCCCCATTCTTCTATATATCCACATTTCAAGAGCCTCAATTCTTTCTTCCAATTGCTTATTCATTGTCCATGTTTCTACACCATACAGTAATGCAGAATATATATAATACTTTATGATTCTCAGTTTTAATTTGTGAAATAACTGTTTAGATGTCAGTATATGTTTCATGTTGTTGAATGTAGCTTTGGCCATTCATATTCTCTTCTTGATTTCTCTTCCACATCTGCCATCTTCTGTTATTATATGACCAAGATACAAGTAGTTCTTGACTTGTTCCAGGATTTTCCCATTTATGCTTATCTTTAATGTGGGCTTATCATCTGTTTTGCTAATTATCATAGTTTTTGTTATCTCAATATTAATGTCCAATCCATATTCATGACTTATACTGTTCACTTGCTGCACTAGTTCTTGTAACTCCTGTTTGCTTTCAGCTAACAACACGGTATCATCTGCATATTTAAGGTTGTTTATTGACCTTCCACTGATGTTCAGTCCTGGTATTTCCTGTATCTTTGAAAAATGTTTTGGTGTGGAGATTAAATAGGCAGGGGGACAGCACACAACCTTGTCAGACACCTCTTTTTTATGTCTATGAATGGTGAATAATTCCTTCCAGATCTTACTGTGGCAGTTTGCTCCCAATAAAGGTTACTGAGTATTCTTATATCTTTTCCATCAATACCTATGTCTTCGAGGCATTCAATTATTTTCTCATGATGGACTCACTTTTTTGGACTGTATATTTTTCTGCTAATATTCTTAGGCAAAATATTGCGTCTTGTTCTGCTGTTCCGTCTAAAACCAAACTGTTCTTCTTAGATTTGTTCTTCTGTCTACATTACTTTGTATTCTTTCCTGCATGATTTTGAGCAGTATCTTAATTGCATGACTCATCAGGCTGATTGTTCTGAAGTCTAAACAATCTGTTGCGTTAGGTTGTTTGGGCAATGTTATAAAGACTGATATCTTCATGTCGTGTGGTATATATCCTGTATTGTAAATATCGTTGCATAGATCTGTGATTATATCTATACCAAAGCTCTCCAGGGCTTCTATCATTTCAATTTTTATGTTGTCCATGCCTGCTGATTTTCCTTTTTGTATCATTTGTATTGCATTCTCTACTTCTGATCTGAGAATGTTTGGGTCTTTATTAGAATCTGGTGATGGTTTTTTACCTCTGTTGTCCTCGAATAGTTCTTTTACGTACTCTGCCCATCTGTTTGATGTGTCTTTCTCATCAAGTAAGATTACACCATTTTTGTTCATGATACAGCCTCCTCCTTGGGCAAACAGCGACCTATTTGATAATTTCTTTATTTCTTCATGCATATCTCTTGTCATGTGCTTTGCTTCCAAGTCTTCTATTTCCTTGCATTTTGTTTCTATCCACCGTTCTTTTGCTTGTCTACACATAGTTGTCGTACGGAAGGTTAATTGTTTTATTTGGCCCGTCTAAGTAGAATGGATGTCGACAGATACACGAGAGAAGGTATAGAAAATAGATTTCACAGGTGGTAGATTGAGGGAAAGATATGTCTCTGGAGTGATTAGGTTATCTTCTCCAGCCTATCCGTACGACTGTACTTTATTACAAGACAGCCTTGGCCTCCCTATCAAGAATAGATAAGTTACTCTACACACACACAGCTATGTGACAACAAGACACACAAACGTGAAAAACTACAGATAAATAGGTATGGGTCTGACCAACACACAAAGGTAAGTTTCTTTATAGTTTATTATCATTTAAACTCGACAACATCAAAACATCTAAAGAAAAAAAAATCAAAGAGTCATTTTCATGCATATGAAATAAAGCAGAAAAAGTGCACCCTCCCCGAATGGAGAAAAAAACCCAAAATTATTAACCCAAAGGTTGAAGGTTAGCACTCTGTTACAGAATGAACAGTATTGGTACTCTATGAGACGCAGTAAAGTAAACAAAATTTAGACAGATCAGATATATGGATAGTTTTCAGCAAACAAGGAAAGTACTCACACACTCTCTCAAACAGTGGCCACTCTCACTCTCATGCCTAATTGCCTGGCATGGTAGGTCTGTAATATCCCTTGGTAATAGAATTAGTCCATGAATATATTATCTATTTCACTTAATATTCTGTCACCCCAGTTGTCGCAGATCCAAATTGGCCCCAGTTCATCCCCAGAACTAACTAGTGAGGTGAACGCCTAATATGGTGCTTCTCCTGGATATAAGTGTTACTACAAATAGTTAAAACTGTGAGAGTTCTTGATGTTCACCCTTTCACGGAGGATTTATTTTCATTATTGGGAAACATCTGGTTGCTAAAAAATTTTTTACATGTGATGATGATGGTTCTTCTATCGGCCAACTCTGTGTTAGAGCGCCGATTCTGCACAGCGTATGTATGTAAGGAGATACTCCACTGGAATTACGACTATCAGCAGTTGGGACCAATAATAATGTTATGTGTACATCACTGTGGCTGGTAAAAATATAAATCTGGATTTGGTAAGTCCAGTGGTTAAATTTTATTGTTCTCAAATACCATTTGGCGAGTGAACGTTTCTAAATGAAATTGGTAACGCACAAGCCAAGTACAGGAGAAAAGTAAAAAACAGACGAAGACTGCTGGACGCCCTTGTGATCAGGTCTGCGAAGAATACAAGAAAACATTTATGGAAAAAATGCTACTCTATATATATACACACAGACGGGACAAGACGATCTCTTCTCAACTCCGTCAGTCCTGACTAGGTTTACAGGGCACACGGTGTTTCCTTACGGCTTCACGCTAGCAGACGTTGCTGGCGGCTGAGTTTGGTCGGGCTGAGTTATGTTAACTCGCCCGCCCCTGCTCGCGCCGGCGGTCTGCGTACAGTGTTAATTATTATTTAATTTCTCCATACGCGCTCCCTAAACAATGATCGCCTGTCATTAAATAGCTTTAAATTGTCGGCGTCTGTTAGTTTTGTCGTGTGGTATTAAAATAATAGACACTATAATAACAAATACACAAAATTAAATATAACGTGTATTTCTATACTCCTACTATCAGTCGCTTTAATGCCTATAAGTCAGGTCAGCTAAACCGTCGGGTTTATCTCTCTCCTGTAGAGATTAAGTGTCGCGTCTGCCTACACTGTTAACCTAATTACCGTCTAAGGTATGTGGGTAGCGGGTGGCGTGATTTAACATTTTAATTGAATATCTGGTATGAAATCGCTACGCGTTACTTTATTTCACTCGTTTTACTAGCGAGAAAAATCTAAGTGAATAATAAATGTTAAGCTATCACTTTTTAAATCATTAGCACTATTATCCTTTTACCCGAAAATTCAGAATGAAAATCTCCGCGAATCAATAATACATCATATCCACAAGAATTGGGTTCTAGGACTGCGCGCTAGAATATTCAAAACTCTGACTTCTGATAGTTGGGTTAAGAAAACATCAGTATATATCATAAGATTGCTCTGATCTCTAATGTTGTTAATTTCACGCTACTGTGTGGAACGAAAAATTCAGAGACTAGCGCTCAAGATGAAAGCTTACGATTCGGTTACCAGAATCTCTCGTCTGGCGTCGTTGACCGACATCAGAGGCTTTACTTACGGCTAACGGGTTACTCTTTAAAATGTCCGTGTCTCGCGATCAAAGAGCACAGGGGATTATAAACTTTCCCTGAGTAAAACTTCAAAAGGGTCTGTGTTTCGTTTCTCTCACGTGCTGTCTGTCTGAGAGGTATTATGATTGACAGATGACGCTCGCGTGAGTGGACGAGGTAAACAAACCTGATTTGCTTTCCTGTTATGACTGACAGGTCACGAAGTTTGTAAACACTGTGTTAGCTCGTGTTAAAAGAAAAGAGGCGGGGACGAAAGGGTAAGCTGTGTAAGTAAAACAGACAGTATAATGCAGGTTTTTAGCTAGCAAATCACAGAGCAGCTAGGATGTTACAATAGGCTGTCAGATTACTGTAGACTGTTTTTTTCATTACACGTCACAGTAGGACGTATGTCATTGTCTATTGTTTTATATTCTGGGGTGTTTTTTGCTTTCTTTCTTTCTGCCATTTTATTCAAGATGTCATCTGTCATCCAAATTTGATTTTTCTTAGGCTCCTTTTTAGGTAAATTTGCATTTGCTTATTGTTTGCTTGTTTTTAAGCATTCCCATTTTGTGTATACTTTTTCTTCTGGGTTTTCTCTTCTATACTGTTCCATGCTTTCTGTTCATATTTAATTTTGACGTCGACTAGATATTTTTTGTTTTATATCTGGTTGTTTCAGTGTTGATATTTCTATCTGGTGTTCCTATTAGCATATAGGTACTATTAAACTTTCTCGGGGCTTCATTTTGGCAGAAGTCACTTGAATGGCAAACGGCGATCTAATAAAACAACGCGCTTAAGTCTAGATTTTAAAGAACCGTACCTCGCCACAAGAAGCCAAACCAGTAAGGATAAAAGTTAAACAAAAAGCAAGAGGAGCTTTTAATTGCATTGGGAAATATGTGAAAATCAAAATAACTCAAGTCTCGCAAAAAAATATAAGAATCTTTAATTCGAATGCTAAGTCCATCATATTGTATGGCTGTACAACATGGGGAAGGACAAAAACAACAAACACGACATTATGGACAATCATAAACCGGTTCGTGGACAAAATAAAATGAAGGATTTAAAATGGTTTGATATGATCACAATTTGAAAATGATGGAAAGAACCAGAAAAATATAAGTGGACACAGAGGTAAAGAAATTACGATGGCATTAGATAAAACATTCAGGAAACCAGCTGATAGTCCTTATATATATATATATATATATATATATATATATATAATATATATATATATATATATATATATATATATATATATATATATATATATATATATATATATATATAATATATATATATATATATATATATATATATATATATATATATATATATATATATATATATATATATATATATATATATATATATATAGTGCAGTCCACTTAAGCGGAAGTCACTTAAATCGAATTTCGCTTAAGTAGAAGCATTTCTGAGGTCTCCGGCGAAATGTCTTCTATGGCTTTTTGATTTAAAAAAAACTAAACATTAAAAAAAAACTCCAGTTAGATTGAATTCTGATTATTAGAATGTTCAGATAGTTCGAAGTAATTTTTCTGTCAGAACTCAAATTTGGCCTTGCATAAAGAGAAGTTGTGCCTTCATCGCATAAGTTACAGAACAACATGGCCGTTCATAATGTTTTGGTGAACATGTGATAACAGATCAATGAACGTACGAGCTTCCGTCAGTAGCTTACAACACTAAAATTCATTAAACTAACAAGCAAAAAATCGCCAGGGCAACTGAGCGAACACTGGTTCACCTTGGTTTGCGAGAAAGGGCTTACGTTAAACTCTGACAGCAACATGACTTTGTATTTGAAATCTAAAGATAAACAAAGAATGAAACACGAAACATGTGGGTAGTAAATAATAAACATTAACCAGTATTTGGCAGGCACTGGTAAGAAGGAAAGAAGGAAAACACTAGACTCTTACATCGACTAGCTTATCCTGCAAAAGTTATAACTCTAGGAATTTGTATAGGAATCGCTAACAGAGCACGCAAAAATATTAAGCCAAAGCGCGTTTCGAACATTTTTAACTTTGTTACTAGCAATTAAGGTGTCCCTACATTTAGGGCTTTGCTAAATTGCTTTTGAAAACTTTAAAAGATGTGAATATGAGTGTGGATATATATATATATATATATATATATATATATATATATATATATATATATATATATATATATATATATATATATATATATATATATATATATATATATATATATATATATATATATATATATATATATATATTAAACAAAGTAAACCCCACACATGAGCCTAATTGCCATAACTGTACCCATCCGTATGAGACAGTTCAGCATGTGCTGCTCACATGCCTAGGACTCTCCACAGAAAGACGACAGCTATTGCTGGGCTCCCCAACAATCAGAAACACTCTATACAGCACCAGTCAACAGCTACAGAACACATACAAATTCTTCAGCTTGGCATTGACTGTTAAAGAGCTTCGAGCTCAGCAGCCCTAGTTAATCAAATACAATATATATATACTAGCAACAACCCGCCAAAATTGGCAGGGTTTTAATTGTAGTGTGTTGTTTCTGTTACACGTATTACATTGCTTCTTCTACAGTTTCGCTTGCTCGCTGTGAATGACGCGAGTGTCTCATCCTTTTAGCCATCTTATCATTTTGATCCATAATAATAAGTCCGCAATACTTTAAATTAAAATTTTGTCAAGAGAAACAATAAAAAAAAACTTACATTTTAAGGTTATTTTTAAGAAAAATGATGAGTTAAATCCGTTTCCTGAATGAAACTGGACAGAAGAGTATCTTGATTGTCTGTTGATTTAATGCACAACGTCACACTTTTCTATTTTCGCGAGAGTACATATAAAGGGAAACAATACAATTATTGTCTAACTTTCAACCACAGTTGCACCCTCTTAGCTGTGGTTGAAAGTAAATGTACTATCTCTCTCTCTCTCTCGAAAATAGAAAAAGTGCGCAATTGACGGTGTGCAAAATATGACTGACCGACCGACCGAAGTACTTACGGCGGGAATTATGGTATTGGATATATATATATATATATATATATATATATATATATATATATATATATATATATATATATATATATATATATATATATATATGTGTGTGTGTGTGTGTGTGTGTGTGTGCGCGTGCGCGTGTGCGTGCGTGCGTGCGTGCGTGCGTGCGTGTGTGTGTGTGTGTGTGTGTGACGGTATAATTAATAAATATTCATGACGTTGTCCTCTTATTAGCTCGTATACAACTGCGAGAGGTCACGCAATAAAGACACGAAGGCGTGCAGCTGCAAAAACCATCTGACTAGCTCAACACAGCCCGCTAAAATCAGATTATACAAACTATGCTGCCTAAAACCAAATAATCACAAAGCGAGCGTAAGCAAATGAACTACGTCTCCTATAGCCGGCTAACTGACATCTTTCTTCCAAGGCTTCCTGTTCAATCCACTCACTGCACCCATTTGCACCGTTTCCTTTAAAGCCGATGTGCGTGTGACGTATAATGGAAAGAGAGCCTACGGTAATCTGACAGTCTTTGTAATCCCGTTAGCGTTCTATGATTTGCTAGCAAAATATTGCGTTTACAGGCTGTATTTACTCACATTTAGTCCTACCTCTTTTTCTGTGAACACGAGCTAACGCATGTTTACAAACTTTCGTGACCTGCCAGTCATAACAGGTAGCGAATCAGGTTTGTTTATCGAGTCTTCTCACGCGAGCTTATCTGTCAATCATACGATACCTGACAGATCGCACGTGAGTAACACCGAATATGCTTTGAAGTAGACCCACGGGCAAAATCTTTCCCCGAGTAAGCTTTGAAGTTCGTACTCAGGTGAGACAGAAAACCCCTGGGTTCTTTGATCTCAGAAGCGGGAATTCGAACGGGGAAAATCTTCGAGAGACATGTTACACGGATATAAGTCTTTTGATGGCGGTCGAACGCAAGGGAAAAGCCGACCGTAATTTTTTATCTGGGGAACTCATGTTTCTGATTCTCTGGTATACACAATAGTGTGAAATGTAACATCATCTATAGAACAGAGAAACATGATGATATATAAACTGCGTTTTCTTAAACCTGCTATCAGTTGTCACTCAGAGTTTTTGGATAGTCTAAGCACGTAGTCTAGAACCATTGTGGAAAATGTGTTAATAGCATTCGTGGGGATTGTCATTCTGATTTTCTGGTAATAGAAATTAGCGTTTACGTGGTTAACAGTGTTAGCGTACCATTATAACTCAATTTTCTAGCTGTTAAAACCAGTGAAATAAAATAACGCGTAGCTGTTTTATACCAGATGTGCAGTTATAATGTTGTTTTTCACCACCCGCTTTCTCACACAATAATAGACGGTTTTAGTTGACTGAATTATGTTACGCGCGACTGATAGTAACAGGAAAGAATTCACGTTTTATTTCATTGTGCGTATTTATTATAAGTGCCTAGTATTTAATACCATACGATGACCAACAGACGCCGACAATTGAATAGCTATTAACGACAGGCGATATTTATGTAAGTGCGCGTATGGATAATTGAGTAATAATTAACATTGTACGCTGATCATTTACCGGGAGCAGGAGGGGAAGAGCTGCATAACTCAACCAAACCTGCACTCGCTAGCGACGGGCGATAGGGTAGGCTAAAGACACCGTGTGCCTTTTAACTTTAATCAGGACTGGCGGAGTGGATAAGAGATCGTCTTGTCCCCGTCTGTGTGAATATATGTATCTATATAGAATAGAAGCATTTTTCCATAAATGTTTCTGTTTATCCCTTGCAGACCTGATCAAGGGCGTCCAGCGGTCTTTCGGTCTTTTCTTCATTTATTGATTGGTTAATGTTGTCTTTTATTGGCTTGTGCGTCACCAATTTCATTTGTGAGCAAATCCATGCCAACGATACATGAGAAACATTTTAACTTGTAAATTAGATGGACTTACAAAACCCAGCAATATTTTTTTCAATTTTATCAGCCCACTGGGGTATACACAATAACATTATACTCCCGACTTCTGATAGTCGCATCTAAGCGGATTTATCCATAAAGTTACGCTGTTTCAGATCCGGCACTCTACCATAGAGCCAGCCGATAGGACTACCATCATTTATCAATTTTTAACATTTTAGCAACCAGATGTTTCCAAATACTGGAAGTATTTTTCCTCCTTTTGTAACTGTGAACCTCAAGAGCACGTTGTGCTACACTAACTATTCGCGGTGACATTTTGTTCATCCAGGGAAAATCAAAACACCAGATTCGGCGTCCACCTCGTTAGTCTTGACTTGTTAGAGACAACCTTTCCCTCCTCATACATATAAATATAAGTTTAATTACACACACACACACACAGCTATGTGACAACAAGACAAACAAACGTGAAAAAAAAAACCAACGGTTAATTGGGTATGGGTCTGACCAACACACAAAGTCAAGTTTCTTTTGTTGTTTATTATCATTTAAACTTGACAACATCAAACATCTAAAGAAAGATCAAAGGAAAATCAGATTTACATACACATGAAAATAACAGAATAAATGTGCTCTCCCCTATGGATAAAAGAACCCAAAGAGTTAATAACACAGAGGTCAAAGGTTAGCACCATGTTACAGAAAAGACAGTAAAGAAACAAGTTCCTACTAAATGCTATCCAGTAAAGTAAACAAGCTTAAGCAAAATCCAATGTTGGTGAAGTTCCTGTAACAAAGAAAAAGATTCACTCTCTCTGTCATACAGTGGCCACTCAATCACGCTTACCTACTCTTGGTGATATCCCTTGGAAATACAGTTATCCGGAATTAAAAAACCTGGCAATTTTATAATCCGGATAACTGTATTTCCAAGGGATATCACCAAGAGTAGGTAAGCGTGATTGAGTGGCCACTGTATGACAGAGAGAGTGAATCTTTTTCTTTGTTTGCAGGAACTTCACCAACATTGGATTTTGCTTAAGCTTGTTTACTTTACTGGATAGCATTTAGTAGGAACTTGTTTCTTTACTGTCTTTTCTGTAACATGGTGCTAACCTTTGACCTCTGTGTTATTAACTCTTTGGGTTCTTTTATCCATAGGGGAGAGCACATTTATTCTGTTATTTTCATGTGTATGTAAATCTGATTTTCCTTTGATCTTTCTTTAGATGTTTGATGTTGTCAAGTTTAAATGATAATAAACAACAAAAGAAACTTGACTTTGTGTGTTGGTCAGACCCATACCCAATTAACCGTTGGTTTTTTTTTTTCACGTTTGTTTGTCTTGTTGTCACATAGCTGTGTGTGTGTGTGTGTGTGTGTAATTAAACTTATATTTATATGTATGAGGAGGGAAAGGTTGTCTTGTACTAAATTATAGTCGTATAGATTTTTTTTTTTTTTTTTTTTTTTTTTTTTTAACCAGCGGCACTTGGGCTTTCAGCCCTTCGGCCCAATGACATGTCATTGCGAGGCTGGGGAACCTGAGGACTTTCCTTCCAACCCGGTCAGGAGCTTCGCTCCTTCCCATCCACAGAGGATTTATCACAGGAGCCGTTCAGGCTATTCAGTCAAATTTCCGGCCGTAAACATTTCTTCAAACGCCGACGCCCGGGTTTGAACCATGAACACCTGGTCGCCAGTACAACGCCGAAGCCATTACACCAGCGCGGCTCCCAGTCGTATAGATAGGCTGGACTAGAGAAACTTACTCATTCCAGAGACATATCTTCTCCTTAAGCTATTCATCCGTGAAATCTATTTCTCACTCCTTTTTCTCACGTACTTATCACCATCCACTCTACTCAGACGGGATCAGAAATAACTCAAAACCTATCGGTACGACAGTGCGCATCATAAGATATTTTTATTCCTTAAAGCCTAAGTGCGCAACATGAGATATTATGTGACTATATATATATATATATATATATATATATATATATATATATATATATATATATATATATATATATATATATATATATATATATATATATATATATATATATATATATATATATATATATATATATATATATATATATATATATATATATATATATATATATTATGAAGCTTGTGGTAATTGAAAAAGGAAAACAAAAAAACAAACTGGATAAAGTTATTGTTATTGTTGTTCAGAATCGACATCATTGCACTCCGGGCAAACCCATAGGTGTTCACTCCCTCAGCAAATGTCGAAGGGTATGAATGCTAAGAGTTCCTGTTGCGCGATGATTGTACATACACCGGATCCTCTCATACGTTCATTCCTGCCAGTCCCACGCCAAATTCCAATTTCCAGCAATCTCAGCCATGATGATTCATCGATTGCAGTGTCATTCTCTAACAGACGATCATTAATTGTCTTCAGTATCTCTCTCTTATCCATATCCAACGCTTTTTCATTGCCGCGTACCTCTGCATGACCAATACAGTAGATCCACACCAATTCCTGAAGATTTGAGGCTGCTATTGACGTTTTCCATTCATGCCGTAGCCATCCATTTTGGATCTTCCCAAGCATGGACTGAGAGTCTAACACAATAACTGCTCTTGTCAATGAAATTTCAGACAACCACCTTAAAGCAGCAGTAGCTGCGTCTACCCCCATTCTCATGTTGGACGTTGTTGTCATGTAGGCCCCGCTATGTTTAGCGACGATCATGCCCTTAATTGTAGCCGAGAAGCCCCATCCTGATTTCCCAACACGGGCTACAGACCCATCAGTGTACACAACGGCATCATTATTCCCAACATTTGCATTTATCAGTTGATCAATTTCCAGTTCTGCTTTTCCATTGCCCCAAGCTCTGCATTCTCTGCCAAGGCTGATGATGACCTGTTAGTAGGACGCCAAGTTCTCACTAGACCCACTCCACTCCTCTCCCTTGAATATGTTTTCAACTGTGGTCACCTGTCGAATAGTTGACTCAGCCTGCGCCATCCATGACATCCCCCTCTTTATTCGTACTCCCTTGATGTCAGCTATGTTCATGTGTAGGGGATAACTTTTAATTGTGAATACTCACATATAGGCTTTTACGTGAGCCAAGGCATATCTGGATTTAATAGACAGCAAGCCAAGCATATACCGCATCGTCACAATGGGGGTATCTCGCATACAGCCCAAGACTAAAGTCGTTCACATTGCGATACTGACAGCGTGAGTATTCCCAGGCCATACTCAGCTACTGACAAGACCAGATGATGATATAGAAGAAACAGTAGTCTCTGCTTGAGGTGCGCAGCAGCCATTGTTTTCAGGGCTGCTAGGCCTCTCTTGCATGTCTGTATGATGTGATCAACATGGTACTTGTATGATAGCCCGCGATCGAAAGTAACTGCAAGATATTTGAGCTTGTTGTGTCTTTCAATTGACTGCCCATTGAGAGTAATGTCTGGGAGATCTGCTTTCAATATGGAGTTGTTCAAGGAGAACCATAGCAAACATGCTTTGTTAGGATTGATTTTGGAGTAGGTTTCCTCACACCATTCAGAAACCGCCTGTAGACTCTTGTGTATGCTTCTGACTATTTCTTGTCTGTCTGAGCCAGTCTGGTAACTGAATAAGTTATCTGCAGAAGTTAATGTTTGTCCCAGACCTGTTGGTTGAATTGCAGCTACTTTTGCTGTACAAATGTTAAAAAGCACAGGTGACAGTGGAGAACCCTGGGGTGGTCCCGGGAAAATGTGCATTGGTTCTGATGTCCATGTTCCCAAACGAAATGCAACTGATCTCTCAGTTAAAGCAGCTGCTATCCACCTTGTTAGTCAAGGATTTACACCACATGCCATTACACAGTCGATTAAGGTTGCAAAGTCCACACTGTTGTACGCATCCTCTAGGTCAATTGCCACAGCTCCCGTTTCTTGTTTAAGCTGGAAACCCTCATATACATCGTACGCAAATGTACCAGCGTTACCCCATGTTACTTTCATTGGTCTATAACTAGCCAGGGTATCAGAGAGGAAGTGTGCATTTTCAAGGTGGTTCATTAATTGTCTCGCCACTATCTTTTCAAGTTATTTACCGTAGACATTCTGAAATATGATGATGCGATAGCTGCTAAGCAGTGTGGGGTCTTTACCAGGTTTAGGAAGTGGCCGTAAATAACTATGTAGCCAGTCTTCATGTACCTCATCATTCTGTATGCTAATGTTAAAATGACTGAAAATAGACAAGGTAGAAAACCAAAATAAAATGTTACAGTTTAAGCCAGCTTGTGTGAAAACATAATTGTAAAAAACGCACGTTTATAGTTGGAACCAAGCGTGAGATAAACTATAAAACTAGTGGAGCAGCAGACAGTTCCCATGAGTGTTCCAATTTTCCACATGACTCCACACAAAATGTGATATTCTCTAGCTGTGAAGGGAACTGTATAAAATGCAAAGAGAGAAATAAACTTTGGAATGCAGCAAACGATCGAGATAACAGACAAGGATATTGCGACCTGAACTAACTGTCTTTGCTTCTGGGAGAGTTTTGACGCCCTCCCGATGAATTCAGACCCCTCATATGTTTTTATGTTCTTTTTAACGCTGGCTACATTATGACGGATAGCTGAAGATGCTTTCAGAGCGTAGATCATCCATGCTGTACACAAAGTGATCACAGTTTGGGAAATTTGTGACAGAATTATGGAAGTCAGCAGATCCATAGCAAAAAATTCGAATTCCGTTGACATTGTGTTGATTAATCTAGTTCTTGTGACTACTGGCTCTTCTGTGGACTTCGCATGAGGTTCTGATGTTTGCATTTCTACCGCGACAATACGTTCCCCGATGAAAATATGCAAATAGATACCAACATGTACTGCGTAAATTATTGCTATGACAATAGCACACCGCACTCGGGTAAACAGCAACTTCACACGGAAAGGTGAGACAACACAAAAGCATCTTTCTACAGAAATCATGGCAGTTATCCAACAAGAAATAAGGAACATACACGTATGTATCCACCCGAAGCTGTTTAAACCAACTGTGTACATGTCCAAGGGGTAATGTGGAGAAAGGATTGCAACGATGTCACAGAATCCCTTCCCCAAAGCTGAAGTCACCACGATGAAGTCAGTGAAGGACAGAGCCAATAACCCAAGACTCATGCTGTCTTTCAAACCAATGCTGACGAATACAGCCATATTCAAGACGTTACTAAGGACGCCAATAAATGACACTATCACGTGGAGGAGAATGTCCAGACACATCTCTATAAATGTTGAAGAAACACAAGCATTTCTTTTCAAGTCGTTATTAACGAAAACTGTCAAAGGGGAAGTCTGTTCATCGCTAACGTCATAGTTAGTTGCCATTTTATTTTTTTTTAACTGGACACTTCAGAAATCTCCCAAAGAGGTGCAACTGAAGCAAATACAAAAATGAAATTAAACAATTAAGCAAGCAATCTTAATTTATGTTTCTGAATGTTCCTAGAAATATCTTTGAGTCTTGTTTTAAATATTTAAATTTTTTTCATTAGTTATTATTTTCTTAAAGATATAGCTTCTGATATATACTTGTTTGTTATTGTATAATCTTTCAATTTAAATGTTAATATACTAGTATTTTGATTTATGGAAATATGGCAGCTGACTACGTGTGTACTTCGCCACGTGGATCAAAATCAAAGTCGGCTTAACATGGAATTTGTTTCAGGAGCCTACATTACGAATAGCTTGTGCTCGTTTTATATTTTCTGTTAGAAAATGTATATTAAGTTAGACATTTTATAATCTGTTAGAAAATCATCAATCATAACGGGGGCCGCTCTGGTGTAATGGTTAACACACTGCGCTGGCGATCCGGTGTAGGAGGCACCAAGGACGTACCCGGCAACACGCACTGTACAGTGCTTCCTACCGTCAGGTAGGGAACACTGGACAAGTGATTCTTGCCTAGGTAGCAGGCACTTAACTCAGGCATGAAGCACTGTACAGCAATTCTTGTCTGAAAAAAATAAATTGGTATATTGCACTGCGTTGTAGTTATTATAATCCGTTAGGCAGATATTTCTACCTTTTCTACCTTCATAGGCAAAAGACTGGAGAGATTAAGAGTAAAGATGTTTTTATGTTTGCGTCATATGTTATTCATTTATAGTGTGTAAACAAATTTTATGAATTTTTTTTCTAATTTCGTCTAAAATATAAGGTGGGAAATTATTATTTCAATGTTCATTCCAAGCAGGTATCGGTATGATGCGTGTAGTGCGGTATGGTGCGTGCAGTGCGGTATGGTGCGTGTATGGGATCATAATTTGAGCAGTGAATAATAAATATAAGGTAAAGGGGGTCCCATTGCACATACTGCCGTAGTGGAGTGAAGTGTTAGAGACTTCAATTTACTAGGTCCGGCATCGAGTGGTGGGGTGACCAGCTCTCTTCCCCGCTGCCTTTTCCTTCCCTAACTCACGAGCAAAGTCAGGTATCCATTTACAGCTGAGTAGACTAGAGCGTGTCGTTACCGTGAATCAAACCTAGCACCTTTGCCGAAAGAAAACAGTGCTCTAACTACTCTTTCAATCGGACGCTCAATAAATATATAAATAAATAATATTGCATGTAATTGTACCTCGGTATAATTTTTTTTAATTATAATTGTTAAACTAAAAATATATGAAAGAAAGATCTTGTTTGTTAACAATATGTATACAAACAGACTTTCCGTTAAGGAAAACACATGAAATAAGCTTCATTTAATTTTAAACAGGTATCGTCATATTGAGACGAAATGTCAAGAGTGGCTCAAGTTAAATCTTAGTAACAAAAATGGCAGGCCCAAAGCAGATACTGCCGTGGGGGAGTGACGTGTTAGAGACTTCACCATACTAGGTCCAGCATTGAGAGGTGGGGTACCAGTTCCCTTCCTCGCTGCCTTTTCCTTCCCTAACTCGAAGTCAGGTACCCATTTACAGCTGGGTAGACTGAAGCGTGTCGGTACCGTGATTTGAACCTGGTGTGGTGGATTTGATGTTAATAGATGTTATCATTCAATATCTCTATTGTACTGAATGAGGTCAGCTGTGAAGGTCCCTGATTATAACAAATTTTGGGTTGAGTATTCAGGGTACCTTTCTGCTACCACCTTATGACCTCAATCAGACTTATTCTGGACTAGTATGTATGATAGCTACGTATAATGTCTAGGGTTATGAAAGAGTGTAATGTAGTGTAAGTAAAATTATTACAAATACAATTAAATTCTATCACATATATATATATATACATGACAGGGTCAATACCACAACCACAAACAAACTAACACTCTATTATATAACTTATGGAAGTCTGTGGCTGAATTTTGTGTAATATACTAGATTACAATTTATTTGCCCTGATTCAGAATTTTCTGAGTCAGGACCAACAACAAAATGAAAATTTATGGTTTTGTTTACATAAATATTTATAACACAATGGATCTTCTGTCCATACAAAGGACTATTATAATCAAATTATATTTAGGTATTTCTCTACACTGGGTGACACTGGTAACTAATGGTGGGGTGGGGTGTTGCATCATTCCCCTTCTTTATTTTAGTATCTTGTGGAAAAAGTTTTAATAATCAAAGATTTTATGTCTATGCTAAGAAAGTTCGTGGATGACCGTTGAAGTGCCGACACATAGGCACTTAACTGTAGGTTGATGGTAGATATGATGCTGACAATTTTCTTTCGTTCACTTGAATGACCAGACTGACACAGTCCCTGGTGTAGAATAGTATAGTAGACCGCTTGGTCCAGAAAAGTTTCACTTCTCTCTCTCTCTCTCTCTCTCTCTCTCTCTCTCTCTCTCTCTCTCTCTCTCTCTCTCTCTCTCTCGTAAAATCACCAGGGTCCTGGTACCACAGTAGCACCAGAACAAAAAACCCTGAAACAAGGTTATGATTCTGTACAACATATCTACAATATTTTTCCACAATCAATACATGGCATAATTCAATAAAAGAAAAGGGTCAGATCTCTATGACCACCCCATGTCAACCATTTTCTTCTGAGATAACAACTCATACCAGTGCTCCTGTTCTTTTCCCTAATCGCTACAACGCCTCAACAATGATTCTCTCCCATAGAATATTGTGGGTTAGCCTTCCCACTGGTAACTGTGGAAATCATTTTAAGTTATACAACTCATGTCAATTTTTACTGCTTGTGTGCAACACCACAGGCCCTGCATAAGTCTGCTGGGGACCCTGTACTTAGTCGTAACGCCTTCCTAAACAAGCAGTATCTCATACACCAAATTTGGTTGTAATAATAAGGTTAATTAAGTCATTCTTACCACAATTCAAAGAAATATCACAAACATACGTTGACTGGCATTAGCATTAAGTTAAGTTTAGCTTTGCCCCCGGTCCAGACTGCCAAGAATTATTATTTCACTCTAGGCACTGCTGTTCTCAACGCAGCTTGCTTTCAAAACTTCTGTATCAACTCGCGACACGCCTTTGCTTGCTTTTGCCAATATTATCAGACCGGCCCAATCAGCGAGGGTCTAGTTTTTTTCAATTCAAAATAAAAAAAAAAAAAAAAAGCCAAACTCCAAACTTCTAGGAGTGAGTCTTCAAATATATTTAGTTTTTTTTTCTAACCAATACCCTCCTTCCTATACTCCTCTATCAACCAATCGGATTTGAATCAATCTAATGCCTCTTTTTAAACTAGCGTCCCCCACTAACGTATGGATAAATGAGCAAGACCACCAGTCTGTCCGTCTTAGTGTTCGTAGACATATAGTATTATCTCAATATCTTGGCTAATAATTAGACTACCATATATATTAAAGCATATTATTGCCCAGGGGATCCTAAGCTATCTTTATATATGATTTTTATGGCCCTAATATTTGTCGTTTTGATTTTCAGTTTTGTCACTGTTAATCGTCAATTTCAACTTATCCAAAAGTCGGCCATCTTTTCCCCTCCCTCTCTCATTTTTTTTCCCATTCAAATAAACCAACTAGTTTGTGTTACGTCAGAAATACACTACTCGGCGGAAATGGAACACTGTCTGTGTGTTTATGTGTTCTGGCTTGTCCAACAGAGAGGTTATAGTATTAGTCCCGCGTGCAGAGCGAAGAAGGGTTTTGCAAGGCGGTTGGTAGTATTGGCGTTAATTATACCGCCGTTTCGTTCTTCCACTACTGGAAAATGTCCGAGTTACTACTAATTAGTGCCGTTAAAGTTAAAATATTACGTTAATTCAGACAGCTGTTTGGGTCACAGTTCTGGCAGATCGTTAATTATAAGTCTTGCATAAGTTTCGTGCAGCAGATCGGACACTATGTTAAAAATAAAGTCTCAAGGAGTAAACTAGGAAATAGTATAGGCTTTTACGGCTTTCATTCTATAAGCATTCCCACTGCACACAAGGCAGCGCTATACTGGCGTAGAGACGATTTTAAGCAGACACTTACGGTCGGGTGTATTTATTATTATAGGATTAAAATCTTACTGAATTTAGCGATTATCTCACAGAATTCGCTACACCTGGCACCTTTGCCGCGATAGACCAGCGCTCTAAGCACTCTGTCAATCGGACGCTCAGTATCTTAGTATTATCATTTTTACGAGCTAATTTGAGACATGACAACCATTACTAGTTTGACGTGAAATAATTTATTTAAAATGATAACATACAGTGTTATATATTAAAATGTGAAGAAATAAAAGCGTTATGACATGCACTTAGTTGAACTGGTCAGTCATTTTAAACATGCATGCAATATTTACAGTACTGGGTGCAATAAAAATTTTTAAATTAAAAAGAAAAACAAGTTGTACTTATCAATATGTATAATTCATTATGGAAAACTGTTTAAGGAGTTAACCACTTTCATTTTAAAGTAAGTTTATTTTTACATAATGTATGAAAGTTTCAGTTGCTTTTGATCACGACAAGAGTTCTTCTCACAATTTGAAATGTGTTGGCAATTACTTTAAATTTTAAATTCAACTTTCTTTTAGAAATCAATAAAAGCTATAGTTCTCAACTCACTCTATTATAGTTTCTTTCTTTGAACTTCCTGATAAAAGAGGCCTTGCTTAAACGTAACAGCTCTCTGTGGGATTTTGCCATCCGTGAGTGGTATCACCTATTGCTTTCCTACTCTGCATGTTAATTAGGTTATGCGTGATAACAAACAATTGTAAACTTCTTTGCTCGGACTGTCATAACTGCCCATTACTATGAAAGCTCCACGTTAAAGGTCTTGTAAATACTTCACACCAGCCGGTAAGTTTCGATAAGATTCGCGCCAGAAAGAGAGATAGACCCGTTTAATTATTCAGGCATGGAAGAAACACGATCATTTTATTGCCACTATAAATTTTCTGAAAGGTGAATAGTGGATTGTTCTGAGAATATATGCAACATAAATCGATGCCCATGTGACGAACGTGAGAAATATCTTTTTTGAAATGTTAACAACGCTAATTTATTTTAGAAATGGATATTATTTGTATTGTATTGTATATTAGCATTAAGTAAACTGAACTAATTTTTTTAAGTGAAACTAAATGAAAAAATTAAAATGAAGGTCACTGAAAATCAGATGTGAAAATTGTCAACATTAAACGAAAAATGATTTTTTTTTTAAAAGCTTCCATAAAGATTCATCTGTGTGTTTTTTTTTTTAAATGTGCACCTGTATCGTAGTTCAGAATAGCTAGTTATCTACAAGTTTTTTTTTGTGGTTTAAATTTTTTACAGGATGGGGTAACCAGCCCCATGCCCAACCCTCCTTAGTCGCTTTCTACGACGTGCATGGCAGGGAACAGTGTTACTATTCTTTGCTCCCCTTTCGGGCCCCGGTAACATACGGGTGTTGAACAAAGTCTGGAATGGAATTCACCACTATACATCGGATTTGTGTACTACGAAAAGGCATTTGACAGTGTAGACAGAGAATCACTTTGGAAATTGATGAGGCATTATGGAGTTCCCCTGAAGATCATTAATTTAAAAAAGTAAACATATGAAGACATGACATGGAGAGTTCTTCACGAAGAACAGCTTACAGAACCGTTTGGGATAAGAACAGTAGTGCGACAGGGATGCCTCTTGTCTCAATTTCTTTTCTTACTAGCAATAGATTGGGTTATGAGATCATCGACAACACACAACAGAAATGGAATCCAGTGAACTCTGACTAAGCAGTTGGATGATCTGGATTTTGCTGATGACTTGGATCTTCTGTCCCATAACCGTAATCAGATGCAGGACAAATTGAAAACACTCGATGAGAGGTCACGGCAATTGGGTCTGAAAATACACAGGGAAAAGACAAAAATAATGAGAATAAATGCAGGTAATGATAACAGGGTTGAACTTGAAGAAACACCAATACAAGATGTAGAATCGTACACATATCTTGGCAACAATATAGACAAAGTTGGAGGGACAGACAGCGATATCAAAATAAGAATACAAAAAGCAAGCTTTCATTGCATTGGGAAATATAAGAAGATCAAGAGAAATCTGATCCAACGCGAAAATAAGAATCTTCAACTCAAATGTAAAGTCAGTCCTATTGTATGGCTCTAAGACATGGAGAACAACAAAGACAACAACCAAAAAAGCTACAGACTTTCATAAATGGGTGCTTGCGTAGAATAGAGGGATTAAAATGGTTACCAACGTGGAACTGAGGACAAGAACTAGACAAGTACCAGTGGAACAAGAGATGAGAAGAAGACGATGGCGTTGGATAGGACACACACTGAGGAAACTTGTTGATAGCATTACAAGGCAGTCCTTGTTCTGGAACCCCCAGGGCAAGAGAAGCAGAGGTAGACCAAGAAGTACATGGAAAAGAGAGCTAGAAACAGAGGTGAAAATGATAAAGAGAACGTGGAAAGAACATGAGATGATGGCATGTGACAGGAGGACTTGGCATATGTTTGTTGAAGGCCTATGCTCCTTTGGGAGTGGAGGGTTATGAACAGTTATCTACAACAACTTTACTCGATTACAATTAAACTTATTACCGACGAAAAAAAATAAGCTTCGTTGCCTGCTCCGCTTTAAAAATGTTCTGGCCACATAGAAAATTTATTTCACAATGCCTTGGTGCAGTAATTTCACTGCACCATTGTATGTACACGAGGTAAAGCATACATATGGGCGTGAGATGGCAGGGAAAGCAAACCCATAAAAATTGCGTGCTGAAATCGGATGTGTCGGGTCGAAAGGCGCAGATATCACAGCTCAGCTGTAAACTACGACACATACCTACATACCGCTCAGACAAGGTCAGCCTGTAAGAGTGAGATATGGTCCAGCGAACGCAAACAACAACAACAACACATTTCACAATGCGAGCAGATGACGTTATAAATTATTTGACTTTTTATATTAAGGTAAAATAAAAATAGTTTTTAATGCTCTTTTGGTAATAGTAGTTACTAAATAAGCAATATACAAATGTTTAACATATTTTTAACTGACGTATACTGACTTTCGTTGGTTAGATCTATATGTCGAAGGAATGTCATCTATCTAGTTTTACTTGATTAATACTCTTTAGTTATACACTGCCAAGTAGAAAACTATGCAATTAGCGTGTATTATGGCCTTCGTTTTACTAGCATATCCATTTCTCAATACATACAATACGGCATTAATTATATTTATGTACGGGTATCTGATTTTTTTTAACCTTTAAAATGTTAAGTGCTTCCTACCTAGAAGGTAAGGTTGACTGTACAGTAGGCGGTACCTAGGTACCGCTCACTGTACAGCGTCCGCTACCGTCAGGTAGGAGGCACTGTAGAGTGTTCCCTACCGTTAAGTCCTTGGTGCCTGCTACACCGGTGATCCATGTTCCGGCCCTGGCGAGAACATTTGAAGCAGTGTCGTCAACCGGGACTTGGACTGGAATAATTCGAGCCCTGGCGAGAACATTTGAGGGAGCGTCTTCGACCAGGGACTGGAAGACCTGAACGGCTCCTGAGCCGACCCAGCTGTAATGGGTACCTCCGAAATCGGCGAGTATCTGCCTGAATGGCGAGAGGATACCTGTCATTGTACATGGAAAAAAGGGATACTCACGTAAAATCAGTCTCAGGTTAGACATTTTAACCGGAGATTTCGCCTCGAGTAGTAGCGGGCGTACGAAAAAAAATAAAAAGAATCAGTCATATCAAAGAATTTAAATACATGACCTAAAGCAAGACCTTTTTAATAAGTAAATGAATAATGTCATGTAATTTGTTTTTTAATGTTTTGTTTGTTTAACAGTTGCAAACTTGGAGGGTCGGAGTGGATAAGAGGTATGGCGTCCGCCTTGAATTCTAGAGGTACCAAGTTCGATCCCCAGTTGAGGGAATATAATTAATGGACATTTTTTTCAGAACCAGTGGTCCTAATGATGTCATACTCTCCCTGGTCTCTTGGGTAGTGCGATCTGATGCCTAGCCTTCTCGGATAAGGGCGAAAAAATAGGTGGTCCCGTGTGCAAGTTGAGCACGTAAACAATCTCACAGCAGTTGGAAATCGTAAAGAGTAGGCGGTAAGGCCGCTGCCCTGGCAAAAATTTAAAATAATTTGAAACCTACCACCACAAAAATAGTTATAGAATGTGTGATTCCTATTTACACACACTTGGATTCTCGCTGGTGCTACGGAGTTTGTGCACTGTGCTGAGATCCTCCTTGTGTGATTTAAGGGAGGAGATCGGAGCACTGATGAAGTTGTCCGCGTGCAATGAAGATAGTCCTTAAAAACTAATCCAAACCAAACAAAACTTAGATTATGATAAGGTGCTATACAGAGCGTTTTAACAGGAGGCAATCTGATCATCAGAATAGGTCCCCTCGTCGATCAAGTGTTTCGGCCCTTTAATCTATTTTACACTCTAAGGGGGGCGGGCCCGCTTCAGTCATAACTCCTAAGTGTCAGCATCCTGTTGTCTTTCACGCCTGTGCTGGGAACTGAACCCACTCTATTTTGGTTGCAGCTTTTCTGATGTCTAAGAATTATTTATCTTTCAGCACATTTATTTCCTTTGTCTGTAGAATACTTCTGATAAAATTATCTATTATGATTTTGTTTATCTCGTGTCTTAGAGTGACCGGTTACTGAAATGTTTGAAAGCAACAAAATAAGTTAGAAAAATTATTCGGTCAATTAGTCACAGCTTCTGTATCGTATGCGTCCTTAAAACAATTATGGCGTCGGAGTGGCTAAGAGGTATGGCGCCCGCCTTGAATTCTAGACTGACCGGGTTCGATTCCCAGTAGAGAGAATATAATTTATGGACAACTTTTTATCGGAACCAGTCGTCCTAATGATGTCTTACTCCCCCCCCCCCCCACCCCCGGTCTCCTGGGTGGTGAGATTGGATGCCTAGCCTTCTCGGATAAGGGCGAAAAGGTAGGAGGTTCCGTGTGCACGTCGCGCACGTAAAAAAAATCCCACGGCAGTTGGAAATCGTAAAGAGTAGGCCTATCAGGCCGCTGCCCTGGCAAAATTAAAAAAGAAAACTTAGAAACCTACCCACCACAAAAATATTTATTTAATGTATGAGTCCTATATACACTCATTGGGATTCTCACTGGTGCTACGGAGTTCGTGCACTGTGCTGAGTTTCTCCTTCTGATTTAAGGGTGGAGACCGGAGCACTGATGAAGCTGTCCGTGTGCAATGAATGTAGTCCTAAAAAGCAAATCAAACCAAAACATTTTGCAACCCGTTCTCTTGTTTAGAAATGCCTTAAGTACGGAGTCCTGAATTGGCTATAAGCAATAGGGTTCAAACTAAACAACACCACAAAAATGTATGAAGGAACTGCTATGAAACATTTGAATTAATAACAATCAATATTGCATTACTTCAATACGGTTACCCTGTAATATTTCGTAATCGAATTCTAATTTGAAAGCTATTATGTTCGATACTGAATCTGTTAAATAAGCAAAACCCCGTTTGATCGTTTTTTAAATGGAGAAAAATGTGCCATTTCTTTTTTAAAATACTGCAGGTTTCTGCCGGTAAATTCATTGTTAAATATGAAAAATCTAGTTTATAATTTTTGAGAATTACATAATTTTGTATCGTCAGCTAAGAGTTGTAGGAACTGCAGAAACATGAGCTAGTTTGTTTTCAAGGAAATTAAAGAAATGTCTGTCAATAAAATCGATTAAAGCAAAGTATTATTCACCGCGATGAAAGACAATGGTACTTTAACTGCAGTATGAATAGTAAATTCTGTAATTTTAACTACAGACGTAATGATAGCTGCATTAGTTGTTTTAGCAGAAGTCGTGATGCTCGTGACGATGTCAGTGGTAATACCTGTAGTAATTGCAGCAATGATAGTGGGTATGGTAGAAGACGGGGGGTTATTGGTAGGGGTTGTAATCACAGGTGAAATGATAACTGTTTTAGTTATTGTAGCTAGAGTGCGTTGTTGTAGTTGTAGGTCCGGCAACCTCGCCGGCAACAATAGCAGTAAAAGGTAAACGTAGTCCCATACTGCCGTAGGGGATTGAAATGTTAGATACTTTACATTACTAGGTCCAGATCTTTTATAAGGTGGGGTGACCAGTTCCAGTCCTTGCTGCCTTTGCTTTCCGCAACTCAGCAGCAATGACAGGTAACCATTTACAGCTCGGTAAACTCTAGCGTAGCACTACCATATTTCAATCATGGAATCCGGTAACAGCGAGAGGAAATTGGTTGTTTAGCCAGCCGAACGTTCAACAATAGCATTACTGTAGTGGTTTTTGATGTTACTGTACGGTTGTTGTATTACCTAGTGTAATGTATGAGGTCAGCTGTGAAGGCTCCTGAGATAAATGTAGATGAGAATTACAGAAGGCCCTTCTTACTACCACTTACGACCTCAAACATATCTTTTTTACTAATATGAATGTAGCTACGTTAAAAAGTCTAGGGTACTGAAATGTAATGTGTTGTAGTAAAATATACAAACACACACAGATAATTAATGTCTAATAATATTAATAAATTTCTATAACACACTGAACTAACTCAGGCTGTTTTAGTTTAAATATTAAAATTTTCTTTAAATTTATTTGTTCTGAACCAATGTTTTATTTTGGTCAGAACATATGAAATGTTATGGAGTTATAAATGGAATGCATAAATATATGGCATAATAAAATGGAATGTGTATACATAAGTATGTTATCAGACTGGTTAATATTAATTATATTTCTAATGTCTCTGGGAAACTATTACTGGATATGCTGTTGGGGTGGTGTCATCACACCCACTCTGTGACTAGAACAAGCTTTGTCCATTGTCTTATAAAACTTTAATAAATGTATCTTTCCCAAAATTCAATATATTTATGGGGGGGATGGGGGGGGGAGGGGGGGGAAATATTTATAAATTCTTTAGGAGTATGGTGAATCCTCAGCAGGCCACCAAATCCCTCATCTTGTCTGCGAAGATCTAATGCTGGATTCCGGTGGCCCACTCCTCTCGGTAGCTAGAATACAATGGTAGACTGCACCGACACACTGTTTGGCTGCACACACATCTGCTTGTGCAATCTTGATTACTTATGTGGCACTACCCTAGTGCCACAACAGAAACTCACAATTCTGAAACAAAATTTGTGCGCTGTGTCAGTAATCTATTTACTGCACCACTCTTACACACAACACAACACATCAACATTACACAGAATGGGTCAGATCTCTCTGACCACACAGCACATCTTACCCAGTTGTTTTCATATAGTACTAGTTCCCCAAGACTGCATTGCATCTGAGATATGTTCAATAGTTTCCTTGTATTCAATAAGATAGGTGATATGTTCCCACTGATCTCAACAATAGATCCGCCTTCCATAGTCTTAGTTAGGCGTCCATATATTTTGTTTGTCTCTAGACACTGAACTTGGGCTGGGGACCTAGAGCGAGCACTTACTTGTCGTAATCATTTTATATGATATGGCAGTATCAATCACTCGAGATATTAAAATGTACAAAATAAATACTTTCATTCTTACCAGAATTCAGAATTGAGAACACAGTTAATTGCTAGCAAAACTCAGCTGAGCTGCTGGCTATATGATGGCGTCCCTCTAAATGTATGTACTATCTTCTAGGAACAACACCACAGGCAGTAACCGACTGTGTCCCTGGACAGTATTGTATCAAATGGCAAAAATGCGCATCTCTGTCCCGCTAATATGATTACATTTGCCCAATCACCGACTTCCCCCCCTAACTTTTCAAATCCACAACCAAAAGTCAAATTCAGTCAGATCTCAGTCAAGTGTGTATTATTGTCTGTTGGTCCGTCTGTCTCTACTTGTTTTTTCACAAAAACACACTTGGTTCTACAAGCAATACCCTACACAAATCTGCCTCCTAAGTTATTTTTAGCCATAATTCTCCACCTTTCCCCTCTTTTACATTACAGCTTGATTTTTGCATTTGCGTGTCTCAAGGACGAAAATTTGAAACTTTAGTGGAAGTATGGACAGTACAAGTCGCTAGTCTGATATGAACAACACAGTCTTTTGTCAATATCTTCCTTGTTATCTATCCGTCTGTATAATTTAAAGTATATTAGTTCTCTGCTCAAGATGGGCTATCAAACTAGCTAGGATTTATATTCGTAACTCTATTATTAAGAAAAATATATTTTTTCTCATGTTTAGTTTTTTTGAAATTTGTTCGAGAACCTTCTCTACGGCGTTTGCCGCTGAATTCAAATAAAAGGACCAAGTATCGAAAAACGTCCAAGAAATGACTGTTTCGAATAAGAGCCAAGGTCTTTTTTGTCCATTTCCTTACATTGTGGCAACTAGTGACGTGAATTTTTTTTCTTTTTACTACCAATTGCGTCTTTTAGCCTTGCTAGAATCAAACACGTGTTCAGTCATATTTTTCCTTTTTTGATCTCCGTTTCCCTCCCGTCTACAAAGGGTAAACCGTTTCTACTGCACGTCTAACAAGTTAGTTTGACTGGCGGTAGGAAATGCGGGCATGGGCGAGCATGTCTCCTAGTATTTGTCTGTACGCATTATTTAAATTCATCCAGGTCCCATACGTTTTATTCAAAGGTGTCTTATGGCTATCAGCACATCGGGGTCTCCTCTGAGGACATGGCCAACCCAGCATAACGCCGGCCAATACCATTCATGAAAAAACTCTATGGAAATACCAACAGCCTCAATTCTTTGAACATATTCAAGTCGGCGTCTGAGAATGCACGAAGAAGAAGAAGAAGAAGAAGAAGAAGAAGAAGAAGAAGAAGAAGAAGAAGAAGAAGAAGAAGAAGAAGAAGAAGAAGAAGAAGAAGAAGAAGAAGAAGAAGAAGAAGAAGAAGAAGAGGAAGAAGAAGAAGAAGAAGAAGAAACCCCATATAAATCACAGTGATCGCTGAGAAGACAAAGAGAGAATATGGCAACTGTTCCTTCAAGGATGTCGTACGAGGCGACCGATTTGTGGTTGTGCACGTGACTCGCATCATCTTCGTGTAAAACGGATAGCTCTGCAGGAGCTTGTATTTTGATGTAGGGTTCCTCAAAGAAGCGAGGAAGCCATCTGCGGTGGTGGATCTATGCTCCTTACAAAGCAGTAATAGAAAAAGATGATGATCATGATGGTGACTGATGATGATGAGGAAAATGATTGTTGTTGCTATTTAACTAGGACTGCAGAGCTTCTCGGTCTTTTGTAGCCAAGGCCAAGTTGAAGACTCCTTGGTATTATCTACACTGTATATCAAGGCTTTTCCTGTGGCTTTTATGCCATTCCGAAACGTGCTGAGTTGAAGTCATAAGGTCCAATTTTTCCAGCTTGGCTTGCAATTAATGGATCGTCACATCTGGTCTCAAGCTAGGTGTAAGAAGCGCGTGGAATACTGTGCATTCCCCGCCATCCAAGGGGGATCTCCAACTATGCAGAGCTAAAATACTGTGCTCTGGTTCTGGGCGCTCCCAAAGAATTTTCACGTCCTGCACAGAGCCACTTCTCAGCTCCCCCTGTCAATCACTGGTCCATAGTAAGATCCTTCTGCGTGCAGTCAACCAGGTCAAAGCCACAGAATCACGTCTTGGGCTCAGGTGACTTCTCCAAGCTTAGTGGGCAATGCTAGGTTCTCAACAAGTTTCACCACAGAGGGAATGCCTGGAAGTGTGTGGACGATTTCAAGAGGGTGTAATTAGCCTCACAGACAGAGGTTCACTTCTACATATTATATTGTAGCATTGTGCATAGCCGGTGGTCATATAAGGATGAATCCAGATATGCCTCCATGCATGATGAAGATGATGATGATGGAATAGTTGCTATAAAAATCAATGGTCAGACGATTGATGAAGTGCACAGTTTTATCAACTTTAGAAATAACATCTACAAGGAAGAAGGGACAAACCAATGAAATAAAAACTGGTCACTGGAGACTCGAGTGTCATTACTTAATAAATTACCAATCTAACAAACAGACGTGTGTCCTTCCGGAGATCAGAAGCAAATAATAGACCATGTATTCCATGATTGTCGGCTCTGCGAGAGAACAGATTGGCAGTATGACCTGGAGCTACCTCTTAGACCAGAGGTGACCAGCCTACGGCACTCGGGCTGGGTTCTGACTACCTATCAGCAGTTGCAGCGGAGGCATTAAGCACACCGAAAGGAACATCAGGCAAGAAGCAGCTGAGGGCTATCACGTCAGGGGCGCATTCCCATAGTCAGTTATGACTGAAGGGGGCTATCACTTCAGGGGCGCATTCCCATAGTCAGTTATGACTAAAGGGGCTATCACATCAGCTGCATATTCCCATAATCAGTTACGACTGAAGATGGCTATCACCTCAGAGGCGCATTCCCATAATCTTTTATGACTGAAGATGGTTATCACCTCAGGGTCACATTTGTTATGACTGAAGATGGGTTTCTACTATTAGTGGTAGTGAAGCCATAAAGATATCACGACAGACGCAGCAGCAGTAGCCATAGTAACAGCCACCTTAGAAGTAGCGGTAGCTGTGTTATTTGCTGTAACTGTAGTTGGCGTGATAGTTGTAGCTGTGGTGGTAATCATGGCAGACTGAAACCTGTCATAAAATTAACAGTGATACAACGTAAAAATATCTCCAAAGGATAAAATGTAGGGATAAAAAGAATGCGTAAGTTACTAGAAGGCATGATCGCCCACGCCGCGGGTCATCACCCGCCATGGAAATTAAATTGCTGAAACGGTTACCATTTGAACGGGATGAGAACGGCGGATCAAAAGAAAAAAAAAAAATATGACTGAAAAATTGCGTGAGACTAGCAAGGCTTAGGAGACGCAATTTGGGGGGGGGGGGGGGGGGCGGGGGACGGAGGAAAAGTCACGTCCCCAAATTGACACGAGGTACGGAAAGGGACGCTTATGCGATACCAAGCCTTTTATTTGAATTCAGCGGCAAAAGCATTACAACGCAGATGCTTGAAATATTACAAACTTAAAAAAGGAACTTTTTCTTAATACTAATGTTAGGAATATAAAAATTAGCTGGCCGGATGGCCCATTTTGAGCAGTGAAATAATATGCTTTTATTTATACAGACGGATAGATAATAATGAAGACATTGACAAAAGACTGTGTTGTTTCACATCAGCGAAAGACTGCATTGAATCAAACATGTCACTAATTTGCACAAAAAACCGCGACCTTGAGACTCAAGTGTTCAAATCTAGTTAGAATGAAAGAGAGGGACATTGGTGGGAGCTGTGGCTAAAAATAACTTTACAGACAACAAAATTTGTAGAGGGGACGGATAGGTTGGTTCAAAAACCAAGTACGTTTTTTGTGTGAAAAACGCAAGTAGAGACGGACGGACTAACAGATAAAAATCCATACTTGACTGAAGCATGACTGAAATGACTTTAGTGTAGGAAATTTGAATTTGAAAAAAAAACACAAGGCATTGATTGGCCACAGACAATCATATTATCAGCGCTCAGACGAGCTTTTTTGCCATTCCTCAATAGTTGTCCAGTGATAGACACAGTAAATTTTAAGTGTGGTGATTTCCAATGAAGTAAATCGAAATAAGTTCAGGGACGCCATACTATAGCCAGCAGCTCAGCTGAGTTTTGCTAGCATTTCTGTGTTCTTTATTCATAATCTGGTAAGATTGAAATTATTTCTTTGTATATTTTAAATATTGTTTAATGTTTCGAGTGATTTGATACTGCCATATCGAAATCTAGCCTTACAACAAGTAAGGATTTGCTCTAGACCCCCCCGCCCTAGTTCAGGGTCTAGGGACAAACAATATATATAAACTCCAGCAAGGATTAGGAAGGACAGATCAAGTGTTGAGATCAGTGGAACATATCACCTATCCTATCCTATGGCAAGAAGCTAATAAACATATTTCGGAATATGTAGTCTGGGAGAACTTATCCTATGTGAAACCAACTTGGTAAGATGTGTTGTATGGTCAGAGAGATCTGACCCTGTCTAAATTCATTCATAACCCTCCACTCCCAAAGGAGCATAGGCCTTCAACAAACACATGCCAAGTCCTCCTGTCACGTGCCATCATCTCAAGTTCTTTCCATGTTCTCCTCATCATTTTCACCTCTGTTTCCAACTCTCTTCTCCATGTACTTCTTGGTCTTCCTCTGCCTCTCTTGCCCTGGGGGTTTCAGAACAAGGACTGCCTTGTAATGCTATCAACAGGTTTCCTCAGTGTGTGTCCTATCCATCGCCATCGTCTTCTTCTCATCTCTTGTTCCACTGGCACTTGTCCAGTTCTTGCCATCAGTTCCACATTGGTAACCTTGTCATACCATTTTAATCCCTCTATTCTACGCAAGCACCCATTTATGAAAGTCTGTAGCTTTTTGGTTGTTGTCTTTGTTGTTCTCCATGTCTCCGAGCCATACAATAGGACTGACTTCACATTTGAGTTGAAGATTCTTATTTTCGTGTTCTATCCTATTTCTCTTGATCTCCATATATTTCCCAATGCAATGAAAGCTCCTCTTGCTTTTTGTATTCTTATTTTGATATCGCTGTCTGTCCCTCCAACTTTATCTATATTACTGCCAAGATATGTGTATGATTCTACATCTTGTATTGGCGTTTCCTCAAGTTCAACCCTGCCTTCATTACCTGCATTTATTCGCATTATTCCTGTCTTTTCCCTGTGTACTTTCAGACCCAACTGCTGTGACCTCTCATCGAGTGTCTAAATGGTGTTATTGTAAATTGTTACGTGTAGAAGTGGCTCCTTAGGTAAGGTTCTGAACCTAAACCAATACTTTATTTCAGAGCTGTGAGTTTTTTATGTGACACCAAAAGGCGGTGTCAAATGCTGGGTAAATAATTGACAGTGAAGACCCTTGCAGTGTCGCATCTCGGCAGAAAAGCCTTGTATTGCCCCCAAGCACGGAGAGGTGGGGCCACCCGATATATTGCCCCCAAGCACGGAGAGGTGGGGTCACCAGATTCCAGCACCAGAACTACTCTTTCAAAGTTACGTAAGCAGGCTGGTCTGCTGGATTTACACCAACTTCATAGACATAGCACCCAAAGTGAATTACTACTAAAACATCCCATTTCCTTCCATCATTAATGGACAATGTTTGGTAGGCATAGACAGGGAGGGATGAAGCCACCCCAACAGCACATCTATTCATCGTTCTCCCAGGGAAAATAAAATTATGAACTGTAGAAATATTAACTAATCGTGAAAATTGTATACGTACACACCTTTTATTTATCATGCCATTTATTCATGCCATTCACTCATAAATTCCAAAATCTTTCATATGTTCTGGCCAAAATAAAACCTTGGTTCAGAACAAATAAATTTAAAAAAGATTTACTTTCTAAAATTTCACCAGCTGCATTTAGTTCATTGTGTTCTAAATTTTATTGATAATATTATATTATTTAATATCTGTGTGTGTGTGTGTTTGTATATGTCAATACAACACATTACATTCAGTACCCTAGATTTTAACGTAGCCACATTCATTAGGAAAAAAAAAAAAGATAGGTGTGAGGTCGTAGTGGTAGCAAGAAAGGCCTTCTGAAAATTCACAACTACATTTTATCTCAGGAGCCTTCACAGCTGACCTCATACATCACACTTAGTAATATCACCATCATACAATACCATCAAAACCACTACATATATTGGGTCTTGTCCAGGGATAATTAGCATAAACAGTAATATAAGGATCTCCTGGTGGGAGAAATAAAATTAGGGGAACAAAATTGTAAAATTCCCTTAAAATTAAAAGTGTCCCTTTAAATTAAAAGGGCAATTAGAAGTTGGTGAATCTTCACAGCCAGTGTTAGTTAATTAATTAATTAGAATTATTTTAGTCTAGAGTAATTATAAGTACTTTAGTGGTTGGAAATTTTACTTTGCTTATTGCTAGATTTGTTTAAAAAATATGGCGGAGCTGGCAAAATTTAGATCAGCTGCTGTGCTGACCGCAAAGGAGATGGGAATGGATGGTCAGATTTTAATTCAATACGTAACGGCTGAATGTGATAAATATATTGAACGGGAAGAAAGAAGATTAGAAAAAGAGGCTGAAAGAAAATTAGAGTCTGAAAGGTTGGCTGAAGAGAAGAGGTTAGAGGCTGAGACTAAGAGGCTGCAGATTGAGGCAGAAGAAAAACGACAGCAAAGGGAGGCAGAAGAAAAAAGATTGACTGCCGAAAGGGAGGCAGAAGAAAAAAGATTGACTGCCGAAAGGGAGGCAGAAGATAGAAGGTTGCAAAGGGAGCATGAATTACGACTAAGGGAGCTGGAGTTACAAGGCCAGGCTCCTGAAAATGGTGCCAGCCCTTTTGCCTCGGATGCTACGCCTAGTCTGGGAGCCTCAACCTCAGCTATGGGGTTTCATTTAGACCATTTTGTTGAGAAAGACGATGACATAGAGGGGTACCTCAGTCGATTTGAATTATTAGCTACTACATATGGGTTAGAGAGAGAGAGAGGTGGAGTCTAAAGTTGTCACAGGGACTGAGAGGTACTTCTTATGAAGTCTTCGCTAAAATGAACAGAGAAGACCAAGACAATTATGACATGCTAAAGCAGGCTTTGTTATTAAGATACGAAAAAAATGGTGAATTTTACCGTAAGAAATTTAGAAATGCCAAACTGTTGTCTGGGGAGACATACCACCAATTCTCTGCCAAACTGGAAACCTATTTGGAGAAATGGACTGCTCTGGGGAAGACCCAAGATCTTAAAGAAATGATCATGACTGAGCAATTGAGAGAGTCCATGGCTCCAGACATGAGAAAATTTCTCATGGAACAAGGTGCAGAGAAATTGGGAGAGGTTTTAAATGTCGCTGAGAGGTATCAGGCAGCCCAGGCAGAGGTAAGTGGTGCTAAAAAGAAGCACATAGATAATTTTAAAGCTCCACAGCCATTTAATAAATTTGACAATAGAGAACAGGGTAATAGAGGTAGGACAAACTTTGAGCGGCCAAGAAATGACTATCGCGACAGAAACTCACAGTTCAATGACCAAAAAAATAATGAAAGGAAACCGTTTAACCAAGGAAAAAGATGGTGTAAATGGTGCAAGAAAGATAACCATAACACCGAATTTTGTAGAAGGAAACCTTCAAACATTGCTGCAATGAAGTCGGGGACGCAAAGATTAAAGGTTAATCCTAAGGGACAGCAGGAACCTTATCACCCCCCAGTTTGTGAGGATGTTATTTGTAATGGGGTCACCATAAGGTGCCTTTATGATACAGGTTTGGATTATGATTCAGTTGTGAAGTCTAGCCTAGTGGACCCAAGTCAGTATACCACAGAAACAGTGGAAATACAAGGGGCGACTAAGGACATACCACTCATGACACTTCCCATCGCAAGGATAACGGTGAAAACTCGCTATGTGGAAGGAGAAATCAGAGCAGCAGTGATAGATGAACCAATCTACCCTCTGATATTGGGGTGTAGATACGTCTTCTTGGGGAATCCCGAGAGGCCTGTGATCATGGCCACAGTGCAGACCAGGTCACAGAAGAAGGAGGAAGAAGGTGAACCTATAAATGCTCATCCAGAGGAGATGAGAAAGGCGCAGGCTGAGGATAGGACACTCAAGCCATGTTTTAAAAAATTGCCCAAATGCCACACACCTCCGAGCAAGGGAGAATATTTCATGAAGAACAAACTATTATACAGGAAGGCCGGAACTGGAACAAATGGTCACAACCAGCTGGTTCTTCCCACTTCATATAGAGATAAAGTGATGGAACTCGGGCATGCGATTCCCTTCAGTGGTCACATGGGGATCAGCGCCACAGGACAGCGTATAGCTTGTCATTACTTCTGGCCAGGGATAACGGAGGATATAAAAAGATATGTCAAATCCTGCCCTGAATGTCAAAGGGTAGCTCCAAAGCACTGGACTGCTCCTGCAACTCTAGGGGAAATGCCCATAGTGGGAACACCTTTTGAGAGGGTTGCAGTGGATATTGTGGGACCTCTCACTCGGACCAAGAGGAGGAACAGTTACATCCTTACTCTGGTGGACACTTGTTCTATGTGGGGAGAGGCGGTAGCCCTGCCATCAATTGATTCAAAACATGTAGCAGAGGCACTACTTACAATATTTACCCGATTAGGATTCCCGCATCAAATCTTGACGGATAATGGTTCTCAGTTCAAGGGGAAACTAACGGAAGAAGTTTTTAAGCTATTTCAAGCCAGACACTTTCATTGTAGTCCGTATCATCCGCAAGGGAACGGCCAGGTAGAGAGGTTCAACGGGACTCTCATTTCTATCCTGAGAAAGCTGGCACACGAAAAACCGGATCTGTGGGATCAATTCCTGCCCGCCGCATTGTTTGCGTATCGGGAGGTACCACATAGTTCAACCGGGATGGCTCCCGCAACTCTGCTATTTGGGAGGCCAATAAAAGGTCCATTAGAAGCTTTATTAAGGACCTGGACAGATGAGAAGGCGGAAGAGACTGTTACCTCATCTTATCAATACGTGAACGAACTGACCACTCGTTTGAAAGCTGGATGGAAACTGGCAAATGATAATTTGAAACAAGCCAGGAAGAAACATGCAGCATATTTTAATAGGAAGGCAAAGGACAGAGAACTAGCTGTGGGAGAGAAGGTGCTGCTTCTACTACCCGGTAGCCAGAATAAATTACAAATTGGATGGCAAGGTCCATATACGGTTCTAGAGAAGGTGTCTAGAACAAACTATAAAATTGACAAAAAGGGGAAGGAGAAAGTTTATCACGTAAACCTGTTAAAGAAGTATCTGGACAGACCACTCCAGGAAAGCACCCCCTTACTGACCTTAGCTATCGCAACTCAAATGCAAAAGGAACCACTCACCTCACATGAATACCCATTACATCCTTGTGAAACAGCAGCACAGGTAAAAGTCAGTAAGCACCTGACTAAAAACCAGAGGGAGAGAGTTCAACAGGTTCTGGAGGAACATACAGATGTATTAACAGATAAACCAGGCCATACAAATTTGATACAGTATGACATGAAACTGGTAGACTCAAACCCAATCTGTATGAGAGCCTATTCTATTCCGTTCGCGAAGGAGAAGGCATTGAAGGAAGAAATAGATTATTTGTTGAAGGAGGGGATTATTTCGCACAGTGAATCATCTTTTAGTTCTAGTGTCGTTTTGTTGAGAAAACCGTCTGGGGAACACAGACTGTGCATAGATTACAGGAAACTGAATGCTGTCACAGAAGGACAAGTGGATCCATTACCAGACACAAAACAGTTATTTGCCAGACTGAACAAGGCAAAATACTTTTCAAAGGTGGATCTTAGTAAAGGCTATTACCAGATCCCAGTGAAGCCTGAAGTGAGACCTTATTTGGCTTTTAGCACTTCGGATGGACATTATGAATTCAACATGCTACCATTCGGACTGAAAAATGCTCCGAGTGTATTTTCAAGGATGATGCGCAAATTGTTGGATCCCCTGAATAACCCATGTATCACGAATTTCATGGATGATATTCTCGTCGCCACAGAGACATTTGAAGAACACATTGAAGCTCTAGAAATGTTATTTAATAGACTTAGGGAGGCGAACTTAACTGCTAGGCCAACAAAATGTTGTATTGGATGCAAAGAGTTGGAATTCTTGGGACACACGGTATTTCAGGGTAACATGACCCCTGACCCCAAGAACTTGGAAAAACTGCAGAGAGCACCTAGGCCACAAACAAAAAAGGACGTGCGATCATTCGTGTCGTTATGCGGATTTTATCAAAAATATATCAAAGATTTTAACTCTATTTGTGCTCCTCTGACTGATCTGACTCGCAAGGGACTTCCAGATAAAATTATTTGGACTGCACAATGTGAACTAGCGTTCCAAGACTTAAAGGAAAAACTCACTAGCAAGCCTATTCTCAAACTGCCTGATTTGACACAGGACTTTGTCTTAAGAACCGATGCAAGTAATGTAGGACTCGGAGGGGCTTTGTTGCAAAGATCATCTTCACCTGATGGGGAACTGAAACCAGTCGCTTATGCAAGCCGCAAATTGAATAAGGCGGAACAAGGATACTCCACAAGCGAAAAAGAATGTTTAGCGTTAATCTGGGCAATAAAGAAGTTTCAAATCTATCTGTATGGTAGGACTTTTGTGGTCGAGACGGATCATCAGCCTCTCGTATTCTTATCTCAGGCTAAGCATGAAAACGCAAGATTGCTGAGGTGGTCTTTATTGCTTCAACCTTATCAGTTTAGTATCCAATATATCCCAGGCAAATTGAATGTCGGTGCAGATTTCCTCAGTCGGCACCCCTGTGATCAAAATTAGAGTAATGGCAGGCGTGAGGAGAGATTTTATCTATGTGTATCACTGGTTTTAGAACTTGCCGTAGGCATGTTTTCAAGTGGGGAGATGTGTCATAAAATTAACAGTGATACAACGTAAAAATATCTCCAAAGGATAAAATGTAGGGATAAAAAGAATGCGTAAGTTACTAGAAGGCATGATCGCCCACGCCGCGGGTCATCACCCGCCATGGAAATTAAATTGCTGAAACGGTTACCATTTGAACGGGATGAGAACGGCGGATCAAAAGAAAAAAATATGACTGAAAAATTGCGTGAGACTAGCAAGGCTAAGGAGACGCAATTGGGTGGGGGAGGGGGGGGGGAAAGGAAAAGTCACGTCCCCAAATTGACACGAGGTACGGAAAGGGACGCTTATGCGATACCAAGCCTTTTATTTGAATTCAGCGGCAAAAGCATTACAACGCAGATGCTTGAAATATTACAAAATTAAAAAAGTAACTTTTTCTTAATACTAATGTTAGGAATATAAAAATTAGCTGGCCGGATGGCCCATTTTGAGCAGTTAAATAATATGCTTTTATTTATACAGACGGATAGATAATAATGAAGACATTGACAAAAGACTGTGTTGTTCACATCAGCGAAAGACTGCATTGAATCAAACATGTCACTAATTTGCACAAAAACCGCGACCTTGAGACTCAAGTGTTCAAATCTAGTTAGAATGAAAGAGAGGGACATTGGTGGGAGCTGTGGCTAAAAATAACTTTAAAGACAAAATTTGTAGAGGGGACGGATAGGTTGGTTCAAAAACCAAGTACGTTTTTGTGAAAACGCAAGTAGAGACGGACGGACTAACAGATAAAAATCCATACTTGACTGAAGCATGACTGAAATGACTTTAGTGTAGGAAATTTGAATTTGAAAAAAAAAAACACAAGGCATTGATTGGCCACAGACAATCATATTATCAGCGCTCAGACGAGCTTTTTTGCCATTCCTCAATAGTTGTCCAGTGATAGACACAGTAAATTTTAAGTGTGGTGATTTCCAATGAAGTAAATTGAAATAAGTTCAGGGACGCCATACTATAGCCAGCAGCTCAGCTGAGTTTTGCTAGCATTTCTGTGTTCTTTATTCATAATCTGGTAAGATTGAAATTATTTCTTTGTATATTTTAAATATTGTTTAATGTTTCGAGTGATTTGATACTGCCATATCGAAATCTAGCCTTACAACAAGTAAGGATTTGCTCTAGACCCCCCGCCCTAGTTCAGGGTCTAGGGACAAACAATATATATATAAACTCCAGCAAGGATTAGGAAGGACAGATCAAGTGTTGAGATCAGTGGAACATATCACCTATCCTATCCTATGGCAAGAAGCTAATAAACATATTTCGGAATATGTAGTCTGGGAGAACTTATCCTATGTGAAACCAACTTGGTAAGATGTGTTGTATGGTCAGAGAGATCTGACCCTGTCTAAATGGTGTTATTGTAAATTGTTACGTGTAGAAGTGGCTCCTTAGGTAAGGTTCTGAACCTAAACCAATACTTTATTTCAGAGCTGTGAGTTTTTTATGTGTGACACCAAAAGGGTGGTGTCAAATGCTGGGTAAATAATTGACAGTGAGGACCCGTGCAGTGTCGCATCTCGGCAGAACAGCCTTGTATTGCCCCCAAGCACGGAGAGGTGGGGCCACCCGATATATTGCCCCCAAGCACGGAGAGGTGGGGTCACCAGATTCCAGCACCAGAACTACTCTTTCAAAGTTACGTAAGCAGGCTGGTCTGCTGGATTTACACCAACTTCATAGACATAGCACCCAAAGTGAATTACTACTAAAACATCCCATTTCCTTCCATCATTAATGGACAATGTTTGGTAGGCATAGACAGGGAGGGATGAAGCCACCCCAACAGCACATCTATTCATCGTTCTCCCAGGGAAAATAAAATTATGAACTGTAGAAATATTAACTAATCGTGAAAATTGTATACGTACACACCTTTTATTTATCATGCCATTTATTCATGCCATTCACTCATAAATTCCAAAATCTTTCATATGTTCTGGCCAAAATAAAACCTTGGTTCAGAACAAATAAATTTAAAAAAGATTTACTTTCTAAAATTTCACCAGCTGCATTTAGTTCATTGTGTTCTAAATTTTATTGATAATATTATATTATTTAATATCTGTGTGTGTGTGTTTGTATATGTCAATACAACACATTACATTCAGTACCCTAGATTTTAACGTAGCCACATTCATTAGTAGAAAAAAAGATAGGTGTGAGGTCGTAGTGGTAGCAAGAAAGGCCTTCTGAAAATTCACAACTACATTTTATCTCAGGAGCCTTCACAGCTGACCTCATACATCACACTTAGTAATATCACCATCATACAATACCATCAAAACCACTACACCATCATCTCAGCACATACCAGATGTTGCCTTTGCCATCCAGTCATTTTCGGCAACACTGTCCGAGCCATTGATAGCCGGTTCCCTTTGAGTATACTGACATAACGACCGAGAGGAGTAGTCAGTTGCCCGTACTCGTCACCCGTCTTAGAGCTCGTCTTCATTATCCAGCATAAGAGGCGCCCCAGCGCGCCTAATGGATACTCGCTTGCCAGCAAAAGTCCTCGTCGTTTGGATATATATAGGTCAATGGGTGCAAGTATTTCTGCACTCGTTGTCACGGATTGCCTCACCTTAGCTCTGCAGTAGTGGTCCACCAGTGGCCAACACTCAAGAGTATCTAAAATGGGTCTTCAAATGTGTCTACCTTCGCACAAGATTACTCTTGGCAGAGTTGTAGATAAAAGGACAATGACGCTTCTATCTCAAGGAAGTATCAGAAGTCAAGAACAATGCTGCATAGGGCAAAGAACTATTAACTTATATCTGATCCGTCGCCTTTTGTGAAGAATTAAGCAATGGTTTTAGACCGTTCAATCGACCAGCTGGTGTAAATCCAGTGAAATTCTTTTATAAATATTTGCTCTATAGATGTAATCGACTTTCATACCTCTAATAACTGAATCAACTATGATTGCTTTGTTTTAAAATAGCATGGAACAAAATTAATAAGCAATTAGTTTTTAACAGGTTAAAATAACGATGGTGTGGTAAAGTGGGATGTTATAAATATTTATAGGGGACTTAGTGTACTGACTGAGATCAGCTGTGAAGGTATCTGTATCTAATAGGTGTAGTGTTTTACAGATAACCTTACTTGCTACCACATTATGCCTCAGTCAGAATTATTCTGGAATATTGTGATGACTACGTTAAATGTCTAGGGTATGTATATGATGAAGTGTAAGTCACAACAACAACAGACAGATAAACAATTTAATTTATTCCACCACACTTGACAACACTTTGACACTCACACACATGTAACATTCTATAAGACTATCTTAAATGAGTCACTGGTAAATTTTCAAATATCAATATGTATTAAGTACTTTCATTAATATTTATGTCCTGATTCAAATACAAAGTGAACCAGGAATCACAATCAATTGTAATTACAATTTATATGTACAGAATTTATCAATATGAAACTTGTAGTGACATATTTTATTAATATTATCCTATGTGTGTCAGTTGTGTAGTAGTAATATGAGGTAATACTGGTTTTGTTTTTTCAAGCTATGTTGTTATTTGTCATCATGACTTCAAGTGTTTGTTTATCTTGTAAGTAGTATGGGGAAAAGTTCACAGTCCCTATCAATTTAAACACTGTATTTTCCCTCTGGTTTATTATAAAGTCAGATTTTGAGGGGGGGCATAATGTTGAGCTCCTCTGGCCACATAGGCTTATCTTTCGTGATGGCGGCAGGAAAAGACTCCTCTGCTCAATAGCCTCCCTGTGTTCTGGAGACACCTCACTGGTCACTATCTGGACCCAGGAGTATGCTGTCAGCCTCTAGGTTCAGCAAAGCTCAGACCAGGTGCTGCTCAATAACTTTTGGACCACGGTCCCTGAAACAAGAAGGTTGTACCTCCTACTTCATAACTAGTTTATAATCCATTTACAGACTGAACACATTACATAACAAACACTGAGTTCAGAGCGGTAGGCCAACTGTCAGCTTCATCTGAAATAATTTACACCAGTATATTCCTCCCTAATGGTTACTACGCCTCTGCAATTCCAGCATTATTTCTTTCTAGTAATTAAGATAGGTGTCAGTGTACTGTTTGGCAATTCCATGCAGTTTTACTTTCCTCCGACACCTTCTGTTCAGGTTGGAGCATTATATAGGCTTTACCTCATGTTCGCTACTGAACCACACATATATACAGACATAATTTATCAATTTACATTCAATTTTCATTAAAAAGATATTGAATATATCAAGCTTACCACAATTCATGGAATAATACACAGTTACGTTGACTGGCAATGAATATAGCACAATTTCGATCTGCCGATGTCCCAGGCTTTTATTTAGAAAAATATGCACTGGTGCTCAACGCACTGGTTCTGTAGTAAGTTTATTTGAACATGTGGTGGTGACCTGACGCCTCTGATTGACTATATTCGCGGGTCTAACCAATCGTGCCATGTTTACCCAATCGTTTGAAAAAAAAGTACTCCTACTCCCGTTTCCCCTGACAACAAAAGATAGTATTTATAGCCCGACTAATCGTGTTTAGCCTTACATTTATTGCGCTCCAATCAAATCGGATTTAACATGGAGACCCATTTCCCGTACAATGGTGGGGTGAAAATCTGCCACTGAGCGATTCTGATTTAGGTGTTGTCTGACATCCCTCACTATTTCTTTTGGCTATAATTTGGTAATTCCTAGACTATTTGCGTAACGTTTAACATATTATTTGTCAGCAAGTCCTAAGGAACCCAAATATATATATTTAATGGAGCCAATATGCATTTTCTTCTAGGATAGTCGTGCTGTTACCACCTCCTCACTTCCAAACTTTAGGGTGTCTGGGTACTGTCATGTTTTCAAACGTAAACCAGTATAATGTCATGTTTCCTAATAAGCGTTTTTTCAGGATTTTAAAACCTAACTCTGGTATGGGTAGTGTTTTTTATCACTGTCGATTTGAAAAAAGCTAGTGCATGTGGCCTTACACGCGTGTTGGTAGTAATTGTATAGCGAGACGCGTGTTTAGTGTTGCATGCGTTCCGGCTTCCAGCCTCTCCCTTTCTTTCTATCTTTAGTCCATCTGTCTTTCGTTTTTGGGTAACGTAGTGTATAAAACGACATGAATGGAATTTTAAATCTAGGTCAACTTGCGTATCTCAAGGTTTTTCTTAGAAAGGCAGTACACGTTTTATCGTAGAAAGCGGGTATTGAAGCAGTAGGCTTTTACTATCAACGTGAAACGTTACAATTTGCAGACGAAGGAGAAAACAAGGGGGATTTCGAGTAGAGTCATTGTGACAGCACTGTTCTTTACCATTCTTCTTTCCTTTTATTGATATTATGTGTTAGGCTTTACATTTACCTGATAATTTATATATGTGGATTAGAATTTCTCACGACAAATCCTCCCCACTTAAAACAGACGTTATATGTCAGTCTATAATTCTATAAACACATAGAGAAATTTATTATTTTTCCTGGAGTTTAGGGTGATTCTCATCACACGGATGGCGGCTTAAAAAATCCGCTCCCAGATTTGTTTTTCCACTTATATACTCTATGCTAAACTCAAATGGCTGCATCAATAAAGACCAACGGAGTAATCTAGAATTCTCATGTCTAGCCTGTGCTAGAAACGACAAAGGTTTGTGATCCGTTTGCAACTTAAATGCCTTCCCATACAGATAAATATTGAATTTCTTTATCGCCCATATTACTGCAAGACATTCTTTTTCGCTAGTTGAGTAATTGGTTTCAGCTTTATTCAACTTTCTGCTAGCATATGCCACTGGGCTTAATTCCCCATCCAATGCATCTGATTTCTGTAGCAGAGTCGCACCTAACCCAATATTACTGGCATCCGTCCTTACAATGAATTCTTGACTTAAGTCAGGTAATTTCAAAATAGGTTTGCTTGTGAGCTTTTCCTTCAATTCTTGGTAAGCCATTTCACATTGTGGTGTCCATGTAATTCGATCTGGATGTCCTTTACGTGTCAAATCAGTTAACGGTGCACATATGGAATTAAAGTTTTTGATATACTTTTGGTAGAAACCACATAATGAGACAAAGGATCTCACGTCTTTCTTGGTTTGTGGTCTCGGGGCTTTCTTTAGTTTCTCTAAATTCTTTGGGTCAGGGGTCATGTTTCCCTGATAAACTGTGTGTCCCAAGAATTCCAATTCTTTACATCCAACGCAACATTTGGTTGGTCGGGCTGTTAAATTCGCTTCCCTAAGTCGATTAAACAGCATGTTCAGAGAGTCAATGTGCTCCTCAAATGTTTCTGTTGCTATAAGGATATCATCCATGAAATTTGTGATACATGGATTATTCAGAGGGTCCAATAATTTTCTCATCATTCTAGAGAAGACACTAGGCGCATTCTTCAATCCAAATGGCAATCTATTAAACTCATAGTGTCCTTCTGAGGTACTAAAAGCTAGGTATGGTCTAACCTCAGGCTTTACTGGAATCTGATAGTATCCTTTACTCAGGTCCACTTTTGAGAAATATTTAGCTTTATTTAGTCTGGCAAACAACTGATTTGTGTCCGGCAATGGATCCACCTGTCCTTCTGTAATAGCATTCAGTCTCATGTAATCTATACAGAGTCTATGTTCTCCAGAGGGCTTCCTTAAGAGTACAACACCGGAACTATACGAAGATTCACTGTGTGAAATAATTCCTTCCTTCAACAAATAGTCTATCTCTTCCTTCAAAGCTTTCTCCTTAGCAAAAGGAATCGAATATGGTTTCATACAGACAGGTGTGGGGTCTATCCGTTTCATATCATATTCCAATAAGTTTGTATGCCCTGGTCGGTCTGTTAACACCTCTGCATGATTATCTAGAACCTGTTGCACTCTCTCTTTCTGAGTTTTCGTTAAATGTGTACTGATTTTCACCTGTGCCGCTGTCTCACAGGGGTGTAATGGATATTCAAATGATGAAAGTGGTTCCTTTTTCATCTCCATGGCAATGGACAAGGTCAACAAGTGTGTCTCTTCCTGATGTTCTCTTTCCAAATATTTCTTCAGGAGATTCACATGATAGATTTTTTCTTTCCCCTTCTTATCTATCTTATAATTGGTTCTAGACACCTTCTCTAGAACTGTATATGGTCCTTGCCATCCAATTTGTAACTTATTCTGACTACCGGGTAGAAGAAGCAGTACCTTCTCTCCCACAGCCAAATCTCTGTCTTTAGCTTTTCTGTTATAATAGGCAGCATGTTTCTTCCTGGCTTGTTTCAAATTTTCGTTGGCAAGTTTCCAGCCAGTTTTTAAACGAGTGGTCAGCTCATTCACATATTGGTATGAGGATGTAATATTTTCCTCTGCTTTTTCATCAGTCCACGTTCTTAACAGCGTTACATATGGACCTTTAATTTTGTGGACCTATTTGTCCATGCACCGGTATGGTCTCTTCCACTGGAAGCGCTATAGTGATGATTTTTCTTCCCAGAATTATCATGCACAAAACGACCGCTACCAATTTTTCTCTTGGGGCTGTCTCCCCACTTAGAATTCTTGATGAGAGATTTCCTCTCTACATCCTCTTCCTCCAGTTTGTTTAAGTCCGATTGAGGGATTTTCGGCTTATCCTGGGGTAAGACATCTTTTTGCACTCTCTGCATAGTGGCCATTGTAAAACAGTTAAGTGAAGCTTGTCCGTGAAAAGGGGCTTCCCATTCCCTTTGGTCCACTTTATCAAATTTATTTTTCCTTCTATTGTCAGGCCTACGGTTGCCCCATGGCGTGTCCAGGTCCTGATCAATGTTCCCACTTGTGGGTGTTCCCTCATGTGCTATGCTACACCTTTCTACAAAATTCTCAATGTCCCACCTTGCCTTGGGCCAATAATAATTGTGAGCCACCTTTTGGATGATGGTACCTATTTTTTTCATGGTCCCCATCTGGTTTCACATGTAGGCTCCTTATTAATTCTGCCCTATATCTTTTAGGAAGTACCAGCTGTCCCTGACCTTTGGATCTAGCTCCAGTCTTCCTATACATCAACTTGTTTTTCATGTAAAAATCTCCCTTGCCTGGAGTTGTATGACAAGTTGTTTTTTAGGGCCAGAAAATATTTAATTTGCTTATTATGTTTATGGCCTGAATTCATATGTATTACATATTATTAGTACAAGTAGAATCAGTCCTATATTGTATATTTTGGATGGGTAGGCGGGACTAGATTCTTATTATTCCGGTCTAGCGGAAGTATGAGTTGTCTTGACAAGTCGTGATGAGTTCCGATGTACCGTGATAATGGCGTGTACGCACTTTTCAAAGGGCTGGTAGATTGTTAAGGAAATATAATTCATGAAGTGGTTTTCTTCTAAAGGAGATGGTATCTCTACTATAGTTTATGTTAGAGACTCTCCTAAGGTACGGTACAATGTATAATTCGGACTCCATGTATTGCCAGACCCTATTTTGATGATCTCATGTCGATTCGACCTAGATGGAACATTGTGCTTCGTATCGCTAGGGTCGTGTTTTGTATCGACAAAGATGACAGACTTTCCTACAGCGGTTATGGCTACGTGAATTAACCTGATCATCGTAGAGCTGTATGGGAACATTTATGAAATCATTTATATACCCATTATAAATTAACTCTGGCTTATATTCTCCTTCCTATGAATGAGTGAACGACAACTCAGGGAGGCGGCCATGTTAGATTTCGGTCATCATATGTTTTGATCACTGCCAAGAGAACAGATTATTTATCCTATTATCGGACAGTGACAGGGAGATCTCAATCTTGCTAGAAACCCCCTCTTTCGTGGTTTCATAATATATGCTACAAACTATGGACGTCAAGTAACCTTAGTTATTTACCGATCTGCCTTCACTGACGCGTTTAGTCAGATAGGGGGATGCGGCCATAATATATCATGACATTGAACTTTTGATGTACTGCCCATTATTTCTGAATGTGTCATGACTTCAGATCTGCTATGTATACCTACAAATTGATATGTCAACATACCATGATGTACTCGTATGTCCCAGTGTGTACGTCTGAATAAATTGAGTAAACAAAGATTCCAGCAGTCTGCATTGGTGCCTTGTAGACACATGTGTATGAGTGGTTATATTGGTCAGCACACGAACAGTACACCATTCGCGGTAATCACACTCTACACTTCTACTTCATACATACACCATCCTGCGTCGGTTGGAGTGACCAAGTTTAGGGCCTGCTTCCCCTGGAGCCTTTGCCTTCCCTAACTCAGGACTAGGGTGAGTTACCCATTTACAGCTGGGTAGACTGGGGGCATGCCTGATCTCAACAACACACCACTCTTCCTTACAGAGCATACAGACTGACACTTTACAGAGTGGAAAGAAGAAAAGAAACTTTACAGTAAACTTTACAGTGGCGAGCCAGATTCCTGGGTCCAGCTTACGCAGTTTTGTGTTGAGAATCACAGTTTACAGCTGAAAGAACATTTGTTTGAACACATCAACACCAGTAGGACAGCTATACAGTCGATGTCAGCTTGACCTGTATTACCGATAGGATGCTGTATCTAGGTCAGCGCTTGTTGACAGTTTTTCGCTGTACAGACAGTATTACACAGGACAGTGGTATCAAGTGTAGAAAATATCTGGAGCAGTATTGTTGACATTTCTCAACGTACAGAAGAATCACAGTGTTGTTGAACATAAAGTGCATAGTTCATCGTTGGATCTTCATATGCTCAAAAGAGAAAAAAAATTGACAGTGTAATAGTTTAGAATTAAATCTATTACTCAATAAAGTGGCAAGTTATTAGTATTAAAATAAACTGTGCCTGCTTTACAACACTATACCTGCAACACATTCCATTCATGACATAAATTATATTGTATGCTATATGCTATTTATGCTTACATGTTATTTGTTATGTATTAAATTAGTTTTTGTTCTGTGTGACTAGTACAAGGTATGCCGAGTGACATTGGTCTGGTACTAGTATTCTATAGGTACACATTTTCTTAATTGGAAATTTGTTAGCAACAATTTGCTGCTATTTCTGTTAGTTGTGATGAGGTGTTCTTTTCTTCGTTGTTTTTGTTAATAATTTTGTGTTCCTTAGTTTTGTTTGATTTGTTTGTATAATTGTAGGTCTCATCTTTCCTTTCATTTCAGTTTTTTACACCCTTATGTTTATACACTGTGGCGTTATTTGTCTTGTTATATTATGGCAGTTATCATCACGGTTTCTGTGATCATTTTTTTTCATTTCTCCTATTTAATTTAATTTGATCTCTGCAAATGTGTTCATATTGTCTTTTCTTGTTTGTCCTTTGTAATGTCTTTAGTTGACATATGACGTATAGTGGTATACACTGATAGTATAGTACAGATCAGTACTTTATGATTGTTATTGTTATAAAACAAAATGTACAAGACCTTTGTAAGGCTTGTCTCCCAAAGTGATTGGTAAAGGGAAATATTTTTTTCCACAGGTACTCCTCAAGTGATCTTTGATTACATTGAGGTATACAAGACCTTTGTAAGGCTTGTCTCCCACAGTATTTGAGATACAGTTATTGTGTCCATAGGTACTCAAGTTATCATTGGTTATTATAAACCATACAAGTTTGGACTAAGACTAAGTCTATGGTATAGACTTGTCTCTCATTAACGTGAAAGAGGGTAATTTATTTACTTTTTCAGGTTTCTGATTTAAGAAGACAATATGTCTACATTAGATTATTTCATTGCACAAGGAAAATCTCTTGATAAGACTGGAAAAGACTTAGAACAATGGGCTGTTGCTCAATATGACAAAGCATTAGCTGCAGAAGAGAAAAAAATTGCTGCTGCTGTTGAAGAAAGAAAAGCTGCTGCTGAGGAAAAAAAAGCTGCGGCTGAGGAGAGAAAACTTCAAATAGAAGAAAAAAAAAGCTGCTGCAGAAGAAAGGAAAGCTCTAGCTGAAGAAAAAAGATTAGAAAAAGAAGCTGATACTGCTGCTGAACTTAAGAAATTGCAGATGCAAGTGGAGGAAAGGAGATTTGATGCAGAACAGAAGAAATTAGAAGCTGATGCAGAACAGAAAAAATTAGAAGCTGCTGCAGAACAGAAAAAATTAGAAGCTGCTGCAGAACAGAAAAAATTAGAAGTTGCTGCTGCTGCAGAACAGAAAAAATTAAAGCTGCAGAACAGAAAAAATTAGAAGTTGCTGCTGCTGCAGAACAGAAAAAATTAGAAGCTGCTGCAGAACAGAAAAAATTAGAAGTTGCTGCTGCTGCAGAACAGAAAAAATTAGAAGCTGCTGCAGAACAGAGAAGATTAGATAGAGAAGCTGAAGAGAGAAAAGCAATAAGAGAACATGAGTTTGAATTAGAGAAATTAAAATTGACATGTATGAGTAATGTTAATCAGGCATCTGGTAGTAATGGTAAACCCTTTGTGTACAAGGTCAAGGTACCAGCGTTTAACCCTACCAGTGATGACATAACATTTTGGCTTTCTAGATTTGAACGGGCTTGTCGATCTCATAATGTTGACAAATCACAGTATGTGAATCAGTTGTCTGAAAATCTAAAAGGGGAGTCTCTGAGTAAGTTATATTTTGTTGAAGAGGCCGACAAAGATAATTATGATGCTGTTAGGGCAGCTTTGATAAAGAGATATCAGCTGTCTGAGGAAGGTTACCGTCTTTTGTTTAAAACAATGAGACCTGAGGTAGGTGTAGAATTCTCAGATTTCATCTCAAAAGCACGAATTACACTTTCACGATGGATTGAATTATCCAAAACAGAGAAAACATTTGATGGTCTTACGGATTTATTGCTAAGAGACAAGGTCATGTCTTCTGTAAATAAATCATTCCTAGAGTTCTTACATGAGCGTAAACCTGGTACAATAAAGCAAATGGAAGAATATTGTGACCAGTATGCCACGGCACACCCTGACATGATTCTTAGTAACTCTAACATTAAAGAGAGTATGCCAGTTGCTTCGGCAACAGAATATAATCAGAATTACTCACACAAATTCCAAGGAGCTAAAAATAAATTTGATAAAAAGGTTAATTGGAATAAATATCAAAACCAAGATAACCACTCAAATCAGGGTTCTTCTTTGAAGAACTGGAATCGGGCTGATAGTCCTCGACACGCGAGGGGTACCCATAATGTTAGAAATTCTCGAAAAGGGAGTAGCTATAGGAACTACCCAAGTGCTTCATGGAGACAACAGAAACAATATTACAGGGATACTCAATATAACGAGCGTGATGATTATGATCATGAATATTATGATTCAAACCCAAATAGGGGTTATAACAGAGGCAATAATAATTATAGAGACAATTATAACCGAGGTAGATCACAACACAAAAGACATGGTAAATCTTATTACCAGGCTAACTCTGCACAACAGGAGTTCCACGACACCGATAATCAGAATAATGATAAAAAAGACTCCAACAGTGTAGCAAATTCCGCTTTCGATTTTGCTAGAGCATCTGAGTGTTCGCAATGCAAAACATTATTCGATCCAACCACAGTGTCTACTTTAAGCTGCGGTCACCCGCTTCCCGCTCTCCATGCGTCAATTGCGCATAATGGAAGGGGTGCTCTTGTCTTTAATAGGGGCCTAATAGATGGTACTCCGGTATCAATTCTTTTCGATTCGGGGTGCACTACCATTGGAGTGAGGCAATCACTCGTAAATCCTTCTCGAGCTACAGGCAATATAGTCAAATGTGTAACATTTGGTGGCACATTGGAGAAGTACTCCACTGCCATTATCAATATTGCTACGCCTTTCTTTACAGGAGAGGTGCAAGCATGTCTCTTGCCGAATCCGATCGCTGATCTTATCATCGGTCGCATTCATGGAGTGAAAGAATGCACTCCACAGCAAATTTCTAATTGGGAAAATGTTAATATGCAATCTGCTAATGCAGTAATCACTAGGGCTCAAGCTCTTAATATGCCACAATCTCACATTCTGAAGATAATGATGCGCAGATCCAAGATGATCCCTTGGAGATTTCCCACGATTCCTTTATCAAACAGCAGGAAGATGATCCTACTCTAAAGAAATTCTTTACTCTGGCAACAAAAGGTGATCCGAATAAGGATACAAATCGTAAATCTTGGATTACGATGAAGAATGGCGTACTTGTACGTATGGTACAAGACTCCGCTAAGTCCATTCATTCTCAAATCCTTGTGCCTAAAAATATGAGAGTTAAAATCTTACAGCACGCTCATGATTCGCAGTGTGCTGGACATATGGGTTTTTCCCGTACTAAAGCTAGAGTTCTTCAATCTTTCTTTTGGCCTGCTGTGAATAAGGACATACGAATCTATTGTCGATCTTGTAAAGTATGTCAAGAGATTAAATCCAGAGGTCCACGCCATGATGCACCTATTCAGGCTGCAGACATTCCCATTCGGCCATTTCAAAAAATGGCGATAGACATCATTGGTCCATTTAAGATAAAGTCTGCTAGAGGACACCAATTTATTTTGACGTGTGTTGATATGTGCACACGTTGGCCGGAGGCTGTTCCTCTAAAGAGCATAACTACTGCTGATGTCGCAGATGCTCTTTGGTTAATATTTTCTCGTCTGGGGTTTCCAGCAGAAATATTATCCGACCATGGTACCCAACTCATATCGGATACCATGTCTCAAGTAATGTCGACTCTGAAGATAGAGAGATCGCTGAGTAGTATTTATCATCCTATGTCCAATGGGATGGTGGTGGAACGTTTGAATAGAACTCTGAAAAACCTACTAGGTAAGATAACAGAAGATCATCCTCAGGATTGGGATAGGGTTTTACCCGCGGCTCTCTTTGCATATAGAGAGGTCGCCAACGAACATACAGGATTTTCTCCCTTTGAACTTGTCTTTGGCGCGAAACCGCGAGGTCCTATGTCCTTACTTCATGATCTTATAACTGCTGATAATATTGTCGATGACACAAAATCCTCTTATGAATATGTCATCGCACTTAGACACAAGATTATTGAAGCATGCAAATTGGCAACTGCTTCTTCTGAATTTGCGAAACAGAAGGCAAGGGAATTTGCCAATAAAAAGAGATGTTTGCGACAACTTTGTCCAGGTGACAAAGCATTTGTCTTGCTACCTTGTAGGGAAAATAGACTTCTCATTTCTTGGAAAGGTCCGTACGATATAATATCAAAAGTTTCCGATGTTGACTATATCGTCGATATTGACGGGAAGCGTAAAACCTTCCACATCAACATGCTCACGGAATTCCATGAACGTCCTGATTATTTACAACCTGTTTTCCAGGCAACGGACGATTTTCCAGTCCAACATGGACAGTACTCATCTCTGTCAGTAATACAGGATGAGGAAACGAGTTTCTCGGATGTAAATTTACCTTTTCCAATGATTCCTCTTCACTCTAATGAATCATGGAAAGATGTTGCAATTTCTCCAGAATTATCTCCAGGAGAGCAGAAACAAGTTTCTACTATGTTAGAACAATTTCAGGATGTCCTTACTGACATTCCTGGTCAAACTGATGTCATTCAACATGACATTATTCTTACTGACCATAGTCCTATAAGAGTCAGACCGTATCCTATCCCGATACATTTTCAAGCACAGGTAGAGAAAGAGTTAGATGAGATGATAGAGTTAAAAATTATTGAACCATCCACATCAGCATATTCTTCGCCGATGGTTATAGTACGAAAAAAAGACAATAACATACGTCTTTGCGTGGATTATCGCAAATTGAATCAAGTGACTAAATTCGATGCTGAACCTATGCCTTTACTAGAAGAGCTACTTACGAGACTATCGAATTCTCACTTCTTTACTAAACTCGATTTGTCTAAGGGATATTGGCAAGTTCCACTATCCGAACACGCCAAACCGTTTACTGCTTTTTCGACGCCTAGGGGTCTATTCCAATGGAATTTCATGCCTTTCGGTCTTATGAACGCCCCTGCAACATTTGTACGCATGATGCGTCGAATCCTATCTCATCGCTCAGATGTCATTGCGTATCTTGATGACATCTGTCTTTTCAGTGATACTTGGAACGATCACTATAATGGTATAAATGAACTATTGTCTATCTTACGCGAGCATAACCTGACAGCGAAACCATCGAAAGCATGTATTGGTTTTAGCGAAATATCTTTCTTAGGACACCGTGTTGGTCATGGGTTCCTAAAAACAGAAGACCATAATACAAGTAAGATACTTAACATTTCTATTCCTAAGACTAAAAAGCAAGTACGAAGTCTCTTAGGTCTAATACAATTTTATGGACGATTCATCCCGAATCTGTCCTCCATTATGTCACCTCTTTCTTCCTTGCTAAAGAAAGGGTCTCCTAATGTAGTCCATTGGACTCAAGAATGTCAATCCTCTTTGGATAAGGTTAAAACTATGTTTTCTACTTCACCTATCCTAGTATTGCCTTCTAAGGATAAGACATTTATTCTTCGTAGTGACGCTTCATCCACCGGGATTGGAGCTGCACTAATGCAAGAGTACTCTGGAACTCTGCATCCTGTGATGTATATTTCTCGGAAATTAAATGCCGCAGAGAAGAATTACTCGGTCCTAGACCGTGAATTATTGGCTATGGTTTGGTCAATCCTTAAACTGCAAAGATTTCTTTTGGGCGCGCATTTCATTGTGGAAACTGACCAGAAAGCTCTTACGGCTATTCAGAGTAAAAATCTGAAGAGCGCGAGATCAACGCGATACGCGATTGCTCTACAGCCATTTCATTTTTCGGTGCGAGCTATCCGTGGGTCAGAAAATGTGATGGCAGATATTTTGTCTAGATGCCCACATGATTCATAACTGTTATACAACTTTGATACAGTTGTTTCTATGTTGAAATGTGTACACATATGTAATATATCATATATTGATTGTAACACTACTTAGCGGTTCATTGATATTTATTCACCGCTGATCTTTCAATGTTTTTCGTCTTTGATGATCATGATGTTAAGATATCTTAGATGAAATTTATGTATAAACTAATGTGGAAATTGGGTCATTGCTAATATTGTAGTATGCGTTGGTGACACCTCTCTGGAAATATTAATACTTAGAGAAGTACCTTCTCTAAGGTCATAAAACTTATGCTTATCATCTGCGCATTGTTATTGGTGCGTTGTGAGCCTATTGTATGTTGCTCCTAGATGTGTTTCAAAAAAAAAAAAAAAGTACCATTTTTTTTTCCCGAGGGGTGTGGTAATCTGTTGCGTGCATATTTTGACGCACATATTACAAAAATCGATATGGCTATTTAATATGGGAAAAATATAGACATTCATTCATTTGTGTATGAAAATGCTGTCTATGGGGAAAGCGAGAGAATCCATGTTTGATTCACACTTTTGATTATAGGAGTAATCGTTCTTGATATTGATCCGGCGCATGGATTGCTCTTACGTTTGTACTTATTTTTTAGGGCCAGAAAATATATTAATTTGCTTATTATGTTTATGGCCTGAATTCATATGTATTACATATTATTAGTACAAGTAGAATCAGTCCTATATTGTATATTTTGGATGGGTAGGCGGGACTAGATTCTTATTATTCCGGTCTAGCGGAAGTATGAGTTGTCTTGACAAGTCGTGATGAGTTCCGATGTACCGTGATAATGGCGTGTACGCACTTTTCAAAGGGCTGGTAGATTGTTAAGGAAATATAATTCATGAAGTGGTTTTCTTCTAAAGGAGATGGTATCTCTACTATAGTTTATGTTAGAGACTCTCCTAAGGTACGGTACAATGTATAATTCGGACTCCATGTATTGCCAGACCCTATTTTGATGATCTCATGTCGATTCGACCTAGATGGAACATTGTGCTTCGTATCGCTAGGGTCGTGTTTTGTATCGACAAAGATGACAGACTTTCCTACAGCGGTTATGGCTACGTGAATTAACCTGATCATCGTAGAGCTGTATGGGAACATTTATGAAATCATTTATATACCCATTATAAATTAACTCTGGCTTATATTCTCCTTCCTATGAATGAGTGAACGACAACTCAGGGAGGCGGCCATGTTAGATTTCGGTCATCATATGTTTTGATCACTGCCAAGAGAACAGATTATTTATCCTATTATCGGACAGTGACAGGGAGATCTCAATCTTGCTAGAAACCCCCTCTTTCGTGGTTTCATAATATATGCTACAAACTATGGACGTCAAGTAACCTTAGTTATTTACCGATCTGCCTTCACTGACGCGTTTAGTCAGATAGGGGGATGCGGCCATAATATATCATGACATTGAACTTTTGATGTACTGCCCATTATTTCTGAATGTGTCATGACTTCAGATCTGCTATGTATACCTACAAATTGATATGTCAACATACCATGATGTACTCGTATGTCCCAGTGTGTACGTCTGAATAAATTGAGTAAACAAAGATTCCAGCAGTCTGCATTGGTGCCTTGTAGACACATGTGTATGAGTGGTTATATTGGTCAGCACACGAACAGTACACCATTCGCGGTAATCACACTCTACACTTCTACTTCATACATACACCATCCTGCGTCGGTTGGAGTGACCAAGTTTAGGGCCTGCTTCCCCTGGAGCCTTTGCCTTCCCTAACTCAGGACTAGGGTGAGTTACCCATTTACAGCTGGGTAGACTGGGGGCATGCCTGATCTCAACAACACACCACTCTTCCTTACAGAGCATACAGACTGACACTTTACAGAGTGGAAAGAAGAAAAGAAACTTTACAGGTATCTAACATAATATCCTCCTCCTTTCTTGAGGTCGACCTGACCTGAAGGGTGGCCATAACTATAGGGTTCCTTCTGCAACGGTCAGTGTCATGATTGTTCATCTTACAATTTTTTACACCACCTTTTCCCTTGGTTGAAAGATTTTCTTTCATCATATTTCCTTTCATCGAATTGTGGGGTTTTATTTTTATTGTCATACCGTGGCCTATCAAACTGGTGCTTACCTTTGTTTTGATCTCTAGGATCAAATTTATTAAAGTTCTGTGGTGCCCTAAAATTATCCACCTGTTTCTTCTTATTACCTGATACTTCTGCCTGAGCTGCTTGATACCTTTCAGCAACATTTAGCAACTCACCCAGCCTCTCTGCACCTTGTTCCATGAGAAACTTTCTCAGGTCTGGAGCCATGGACTCTCTTAATTGTTCTATAAGGACCATTTCCTTAAGATCTTGGGTTTTCCCCAGAGAAGTCCATTTCTCCAAGTATGTTTCTAACCGTGCAGATAACTGGTGATAGGTTTCACCTGACAGTAGTTTAGCATTCCTAAATTTTTTCCTATAAAATTCTGCGTTCTTTTCATATCTTAACAAAAGAGCCTGCTTTAGCATGTCATAATTTTCCTGATCACCTCTGCTCATTTTGGCAAAAACTTCATAAGCTGCCCCACGAAGTCCTTGAGATAACTTTAAGCTCCACCTTTCTCTCTCTAACCCATATGTGGTAGCCAATAGTTCATATCTATTTAGATAGCTTTCAATATCATCGTCTTTCTCAACAAAATGATCTAAATGAAAGTTCATAGCTGAGGTTGAGGCTCCCTGGCTAGCAGTGGCATCAGAGGTAAAGGGACTGGCACCATTTTCAGGAGCATGGCCTTGAAACTCAAACTCCCTTAGTCGTAACTCATGTTCCCTTTGTAATCTCTTCTCCTCCTTTTCTGCTTCCCTCTCTGCAGCTAATCTCTTGTCTTCCCTTTCTGCAGCTAATCTTCTTTCTTCTGCTTCCAATTTCTTAGCCTCAGCCTCAATCTGCAACCTCTTAATTTCTTTTTCCGCCTCTATTCTCTTATCTTCGGCCAATCTTTCAGATTCTAATTTTCTTTCGGCCTCTTTTTCTAATCTTCTTTCTTCCCGTTCAATATATTTGTCACATTCAGCAGTGACATAAGCAATCATAATTTGCCCGTCCATTCCTAACTCTTTCGCAGTCTGTACAGCAGCAGATCGAAATTTTGCCAGGTCGGCCATTGTCTAACATGCAAATGTACAATTCAATCTATCAATAATTATCTAAGGACACTACAGGCACTGAGAGCTCAACGTTATTTATTTTCACCCAAGGATAATTTTTTAATTTCTATTATTCCCTGAAGTGAATTACCCCAATATTTTTAATAGGGAAAGATTCAAAATCCCGGACGAGCCCCCAATATATGTGGTAAAGTAGGATGTTATAAATATTTATAGGGGACTTAGTGTACTGACTGAGATCAGCTGTGAAGGTATCTGTATCTAATAGGTGTAGTGTTTTACAGATAACCTTACTTGCTACCACATTATGCCTCAGTCAGAATTATTCTGGAATATTGTGATGACTACGTTAAATGTCTAGGGTATGTATATGATGAAGTGTAAGTCACAACAACAACAGACAGATAAACAATTTAATTTATTCCACCACACTTGACAACACTGTGACACGCACACACATGTAACATTCTATAAGACTATCTTAAATGAGTCACTGGTAAATTTTCAAATATCAATATGTATTAAGTACTTTCATTAATATTTATGTCCTGATTCAAATACAAAGTGAACCAGGAATCACAATCAATTGTAATTACAATTTATATGTACAGAATTTATCAATATGAAACTTGTAGTGACATATTTTATTAATATTATCCTATGTGTGTCAGTTGTGTAGTAGTAATATGAGGTAATACTGGTTTTGTTTTTTCAAGCTATGTTGTTATTTGTCATCATGACTTCAAGTGTTTGTTTATCTTGTAAGTAGTATGGGGAAAAGTTCACAGTCCCTATCAATTTAAACACTGTATTTTCCCTCTGGTTTATTATAAAGTCAGATTTTGAGGGGGGCATAATGTTGAGCTCCTCTGGCCACATAGGCTTATCTTTCGTGATGGCGGCAGGAAAAGACTCCTCTGCTCAATAGCCTCCCTGTGTTCTGGAGACACCTCACTGGTCACTATCTGGACCCAGGAGTATGCTGTCAGCCTCTAGGTTCAGCAAAGCTCAGACCAGGTGCTGCTCAATAACTTTTGGACCACGGTCCCTGAAACAAGAAGGTTGTACCTCCTACTTCATAACTAGTTTTATAATCCATTTACAGACTGAACACATTACATAACAAAACAATGAGTTCAGAGCGGTAGGCCAACTGTCAGCTTCATTTGAAATGATTTACACCAGTATATTCCTCCCTAATGGCTACTACGCCTCTGCAATTCCAGCATTATTTCTTTCTAGTCATTAAGATAGGTGTCAGTGTACTGTTTGGCAATTCCATGCAGTTTTACTTTCCTCCGACACCTTCTGTTCAGGTTGGAGCATTATATAGGCTTTACCTCATGTTCGCTACTGAACCACACATATATACAGACATAATTTATCAATTTACATTCAATTTTCATTAAAAAGATATTGAATATATCAAGCTTACCACAATTCATGGAATAATACACAGTTACGTTGACTGGCAATGAATATAGCACAATTTCGATCTGCCGATGTCCCAGGCTTTTATTTAGAAAAAATATGCACTGGTGCTCAACGCACTGGTTCTGTAGTAAGTTTATTTGAACATGTGGTGGTGACCTGACGCCTCTGATTGACTATATTCGCGGGTCTAACCAATCGTGCCATGTTTACCCAATCGTTTGAAAAAAAGTACTCCTACTCCCGTTTCCCCTGAAAACAAAAGATAGTATTTACAGCCCGACTAATCGTGTTTAGCCTTACATTTATTGCGCTCCAATCAAATCGGATTTAACATGGAGACCCATTTCCCGTGCAATGGTGGGGTGAAAATCTGCCACTGAGCGATTCTGATTTAGGTGTTGTCTGACATCCCTCACTATTTCTTTTGGCTATAATTTGGTAATTCCTAGACTATTTGCGTAACGTTTAACATATTATTTGTCAGCAAGTCCTAAGGAACCCAAATATATATATTTAATGGAGCCAATATGCATTTTCTTCTAGGATAGTCGTGCTGTTACCACCTCCTCACTTCCAAACTTTAGGGTGTCTGGGTACTGTCATGTTTTCAAACGTAAACCAGTATAATGTCATGTTTCCTAATAAGCGTTTTTCAGGATTTTAAAACCTAACTCTGGTATGGGTAGTGTTTTTTATCACTGTCGATTTGAAAAAAGCTAGTGCATGTGGCCTTACACGCGTGTTGGTAGTAATTGTATAGCGAGACGCGTGTTTAGTGTTGCATGCGTTCCGGCTTCCAGCCTCTCCCTTTCTGTCTATCTTTAGTCCATCTGTCTTTCGTTTTTGGGTAACGTAGTGTATAAAACGACATGAATGGAATTTTAAATCTAGGTCAACTTGCGTATCTCAAGGTTTTTCTTAGAAAGGCAGTACACGTTTTATCGTAGAAAGCGGGTATTGAAGCAGTAGGCTTTTACTATCAACGTGAAACGTTACAATTTGCAGACGAAGGAGAAAACAAGGGGGATTTCGAGTAGAGTCATTGTGACAGCACTGTTCTTTACCATTCTTCTTTCCTTTTATTGAATTTATGTGTTAGGCTTTACATTTACCTGATAATTTATATATGTGGATTAGAATTTCTCACGACAGATGGAATGATGGGGAATTTTATATGTAAATAAAATTGTCTTCACTGAGACTTGGTTTGAGGATTGATAACAACAATTGTCCTTTTGCAGGTTCCTTTTACAAGAACTTAGCTGGTATAAGTGCGTCCTGCAGCCGTGGTTTCGTCAATTCTTCTGTGATGAGGGCCCTACTCCACACAATTCGTCCAATGTAGGCGGTTAGTGTTGATTCCCTGCTTTTAACTCACAGCTAGTGGCGAAGCAACATTAGTCTTACAGCTTCGTACCATGTACAATCTGATAGCTTTGTTTCGTGAACTTTAGACAACATAAAAAGAACAAATGCCTCAGCTAAAAACACTTGTTGGAAGATTAACACGCGCATTGTCTCGCTGTCTACCCACCAATGTTAGCCTCTCTGAATAATTAAATTCTTGAGTATACACAGCGTAACTCAGGAAGATGCACAAATATTCTTCTGGGTATTAAACTGGGAAAATATGTGCTTTGACAGCGCGAATGCAATGATTTGTGCATAAACTACTATTATCATTTTACATATCTCAGTTCGAAGGAAAGTGCGTGTGAGTTTATCTCAATTTTTCCTTAACAACGGTAAACCCAACTTAAAGTGCTGATACGAGTTCCTGTAAAGAATGTTCCTAGTTGTGTTAATAATTGTGCTATATTGATGACTCCTATGAGTATACTATACAAACAACATAGAGGGTTACCCACGAGTACCTTTATAAGGTCTATTGTCATATGGCATATATGTAAATATTGTTCTTGGTTAGTGTGTATCAGCCCAGTGGTTGTAACCCGATATGGGCCACGTAGTGTTGTAATTAATTTTGTAATGACGCCTTGCGGGCGGAAATTTTCAAGCAGGCCGGGTTGGGTCAAGCTCAACAGGGCACCGGGTTTGTTTACAGTCAAGCTTTAGACCTATTTACGTAATCCCTGTGTGCGTACGCCTGGTCTGCACAGTCACCGGCGTTCGATCGGTCGATATCACGGGAAGAGGAGATGGTTGAGTGGGTCAGCCGGAGCGGAGAGGTTCGACTTTCCTAGCTAATGTGTAGGTGGAACGTACATTGTTGTTTACTGTAAACAGTGCCTAATGTACTTTGAACTTTTGTAACGATATATTGAACCTTTATGTAAGGACATATGCTTATAGCGGTTGCATGTATTTGTATTTTCAGGGAAGCTCCCATAAACTACCAAAGGAAAACTGGGAGACAATAAGTCCCAGCCTGACTTACCTTCCCTGTTTGGAATTTACCGGTCCTGATTGATTTTCCGATTTGGGTCCAGTTTGGTTTTTTTGAAACCTAAACCATTTCTTGCAGTACAAAGATGTCAGTCTACAGCTACTAGTAACCCAGGCTCCAGCCACAGCAAATCCCAGAGACAGTCAACGCTCAGGCTCACCAAACTTCAGAATAATGCGCCAATTTTAACTTCAGTTGTAGGTAGCTTTGGCCATGTTCTCCTCACGCGCAGTCACATTCTGACTGGCCAGCGTCTCTCAGTTATTGTAGGGTGCATTGCCGAAATTGTTTTTTTTTAATAACTGGTATTCATGCTTTCTTTCTGTGCTCTGGTTAAAACAAAAAAGAAACAAACAAAAAGTGTCAAATACAAAACGAACTAAAAATGCAAGTAACAAAAATATGGCAATCAGCTACTTTAGAATATAGCAGTGTGACTAGAACAAGCATCAGTATATTAAATTTTATATTTGATCTAAACCTTGTTCAACAAAACGACGGATATATTTTAGCAATAAACGTATGGGAGCTCTCATGCATGAAATTTGACAATTTCTGGTGTACTCAACTCGAACCATTTCCAGAGTTAGCAAAGAGAGCACTGCATAATCTTGTGCCAATTGGTACAACGTACTTGTGTGAGAGGAGATTTTCTTCATTTGTACATTTAAAAATAAAGGCCAGAAATCGTTAAGATGTGAGCAATGGCTATATCAAACAAAAAGCTCCTTTTCAAAAATATAATTGAAAGTAAGCAACAGCAAAAATAAGTCATTAAGAATTTATAATTATATAATTTAATAAAGTAAAATTGTGTATAAATAAACTGGTATCTGATGTCACACATTTTAAAAAATTCAAACCATTAAATTATATTCCTATTTCTACGGTGATGAAAGCGCAATTGTCGTTCTTCAGAATGAATAAAAATTTGATATTTTTTCATGGGGGAGCGAGAACACATGTTTTAGAATGTAAGGTGTGCCAGCAGCCGGAAAGGTTAAGAACCACTGAAACAGAAGAACCAGCAAAAAGGACATTTCAGGTAAACTTTAAGTATAAAGGTAAAATTCCCACCTACGTCTCAATGATGAGAACTTTATATCCATCAAAATTTCACTAATCTTTCCATATTTATTTTAACATGTTAAAGACTATTTCACCATTAAATGTGTTACCTGTTGTTGTACCTGTGAAGTATGTAATGATACTAATAGCATTAAACACTTCTTGCTGGAATGCAAGAAATACGAATAACACAGACAAAACGAAACAAACAAACACAGTTACTGCGAAAACTGCAAAATAACTAAATGCAGAAAATTTAATTGGCACCATGTCCCCACAATAACTACGAAAATTAGTAAAACGATATATCACAAAACCAAAGGCAACAATTTAAAAACTACAGGATGAATGGGGAAGAATTATTCGGAAAGTAAACTCCTAAATTTTATTACAACACTAGCGGTAGAAACAAAGGAACGTTATCATAAAGAATTAGCACAGCAAAGTACAAACAAGTACGCACAATCAGGAAATATACAACACTAGCAAATATACCTAGCGTTGCCCGAAAAAAAAGTAACTGAACTTTCAATATATCACCTGGTTGTGGTACTTCTGAGCCACCATTATTGTCTGAGAGCCAGGACCAACCCTCCACTGTTAATTCTCGGATTAACCCGAGGTGTATAGTGACAAATATACATCTCACCTCCAGCATATCTACTCCAATCATGTTCTTCACTGTACCTCTCACGACCATATCTATTTCAATCAAGTCCTCCATCATACCTGTCACCTCCAGCACGTCAACTCCAATCATGTCCTCCACCATACCTCTCACCTCCAGTATATCTACTCCAATCGTGTCCTCCACCATACCCCTCACCTCCAGCACTTCACGTGTCCTCCAGCACTTCTAATCGTGTATAATAGAAATGAAGCCTCCAGACCTGCCACCTCTGCGTAGTTTTTTAAATTCGCTCATATTGTGGGCAATTTTTACTATCTTGCAATATAATACATAGAAATATTTTGGAAGCAAAGTATTTCTTGCCTTAAGGAGAAGTCATTTTTGGGTTGCTTCCCTTGAAAATAGTTCTGTCATCTTCGATCGGACTCCGCAGACGACTCTAGGCCTACTGTGATTTATTCTGTGGCTGGGTAGGAATAGATTGTTCTTGCTTCAGTATATCTATGGCCTGAATTTATACGTAGTGTTTGTATGAGTAGGACGAGTCTGTCTTATATATGGATATCTTTGCATTTCTAAGCCGAACTAATTTGGTTGTCGCTAGAAAAGGTCAAAGGCTATGCAGCGGAAGTATCGCTAGCGAAGGGGTGTGATTCATGGCTGCCATCCTGTGAGGATGCTGAGTTTTGTTGTAGCAGGCTTTTTTGCCGAAATAGTGATCTATATATGGATGGGGAAAAGTGATAGTCATATAGACATGTTGTATGTACTTTACCCCAGTGTTTATTCTCTTTTGCCAAGGAATGGCAAAGTTATATTTCGCATAAAAAGGTAAAACCACAATTTATTATGAACTTGGGCTTCGCCATCGTTGTTGATAAGCAGATGCACAGTGGTACTTTTAAAAAGAATATCCATTCAAAGGAAGAAGACATTCCTATGTATCAGCACTGGATTGTATGATATTATTCAATTACCTCTATGAGAGAACCTATGAAGAAATGAGGACATTTAATGAATGACCAATTTTGGTCTATATTCTATAGTGAGTGAAGCTCACGAGAGAGAGAACAGCCATGTTGAAATTCATATACTTTGTATTTATCGAGTGAGAAAAAGGGATGCCTGTACTATCGCTCGATGAACCAAGAGATCACTGCTACATGTGAGAACCCATGTCTGGGATTCCTATATTATGAAATATATATATATATTGAACTTTACGTGAAGGAATATTCGCTAGACGAGGTTAGGTTTAGGAGCCTTCCTATATCTTGGTTATGGTCTGACGTGCCCAGTCAGTAAAGCCAGATGATTTACATGATGGAACGCTGAATGCTTATTTACGAATGCTCCATTATGATATTTGCCAAGCATGAATGCTAACTTAAGATGATATTCCTGTGATCAACATTATGCTGTCTATGTCGACATTTGTTCCTGTAACCATACACGTACTGTCCAAGTGTGCGTCCCATTAAATGTTATAAAAAACCACCGTAGTTCCAGTACTTCTTGAATTCGAACAGTGTGAGTATGAGTGATGTACTACCAACCTGTCAACTCTATCGAATCATTCTACCATTCGCGTACTGACATTCAGATACACACTCATTGTTTACACTCACATTCTTGTCGGAGCCTCATCACGTTCCAGGACAAGATGACCTGTATGACCAAAACTGTGCTGGGTTTGATGAGTTGACAATCGTTACACTTTGCTACACCAGTCCCAACATCTACATTTATCCACTGGTGGACATTCACATCATTTAGCAAATAAAGCATGATTCAACAACTAGTAGCCAGTATGAGTTAACAACTAAACAGAGTTTATCAACTGGTGTGCCAGCTTCCTGGGTCAACCTGCACAGTGACTATATTGAGAAGTAAACTACTGAGACCAGACGTTCCTTGGGGTCTGTTACGACACACAAATACATCAACAGTACAACTCTACAGTGATGTCAGCGTGACCTGTCCTGTCGAGAGTATGCAGTAACTAGGTCAGGGTTTGTTGACATTTGGTTCATTGGACATTTGCCATACAACTGACAGTGTTACACGGCAAGCTTGGTTGAAACATAGAACATTACACATCAGGACTGGAGAATATTTGACAGTGTTTGCGAAAGAAAATGTTATTGAACTGAGAAGTCCTACATTGATTGTTATCATTCAAATCAACGATGGAGCTTCTATTTCTGTGTTGAATTTAAAATAATTAGACCAGAAGTATTTGTTTAATAAAGTACCACAGTACTGTACTATTAGGCAGTGTAGCTGAGCCTTCATTCCAACACATTCTTTCTGCAACACTCTATTTACATCATATTGCCATACTATTTATGCATTTATGTATTTATGTTTAACTATTTATATGTGATATTTGTTTGTATCCAGCGGGTTGTTGTTTCGGTTGGGCGGTGTCACACAGCAGAGTATCCCACGTAATAGAGGGTCTGATGTGTGCGTTTCTATAGGTGCAATTTTCTTGATTGAAAATTTGCTGCGACAGCTGTTGCTATTAGTGTTAGCTGTGAAGACTGTACTCATTGTTGTTTTTGTAATATTCCTCTGTTCTTTAGTTTGTTTTGATTTGTTTGTAATTTGTTGGTCTACCCTATTCTATCTTTCAGTTCTATTCTCAATTTATATTTATATACTGTGGCGTTATTTGTATTTGTTATCCTCTTGCGGTTTATCTTTTATTGTTTTTCCCATTTGATTTATTTCATTTCCGCAAATGTTTTCATGTTCTTCTGTATAACTGTTTTGTTTGGTGCCTGATCGACATACACTATTTAAAATATAGTTGATCATATAAATTGATGTACAAGAATCAACTGATAGTCAATTGCTATTACTAAAGGTACACAGTTGATGATATAAAACACTATTTCTGGTGCACTGCACTTATATTATAGAGTGAACCAGCAACTTATAGCTGTTATTATATAAGGATTTATACAAGACCTTTGTAAGGCTTGTTTCCCACAGTGATTGGGATAGTTAAGTACTATTTTTCCACAGGTTAAAAAGTTATCATACAAGGTCTTTGATTAAGACTAAGAAAGTGAATTTATTTACTTTTGCAAATTACTGATCTTATTAGACAAGATGTCTACCTTAGATTATTTTATCACACAAGGCAGGGCTCTTGATAAGACTGGTCAGCAATTAGAACAATGGGCAGTTGCTCAATATGACAAAGCATTAGCTGCAGAAGAGAGAAAACTTGCTGCTGCTGCTGAAGAAAGAAAAGCATTGATTGAAGAAAAGAAATTAGCAGCTGAGGAGAAAAGATTAGAAGCTGAGGAAAAAAAATTACAAAGAGAGGATGAACAAAAGAGATTGCAGATACAGACTGATGAAAAAAAATTCCTGATGGAAATGGAAAAAGAGAAAAGAAAAGATGAGGCTACTGCACAAGAGAAAAAAGCAATAAGAGAACATGAACACCAAAAAGAACTTTTAGCATTTGAGTTAGAAAAGTTAAAGTTAACAAACATAAGTAATGTTAATCAAGCATCTAGTGGTAATGGTAAACCCTTTACTTACAAGGTCAAGGTACCAGCGTTCAACCCTTCCAGTGATGACATAACATTCTGGCTAAACAGATTTGAACGCTCGTGTCGAGCACATAATGTGGACAAATCACAATATGCTAACCAGTTATCAGAAAATCTGAAAGGTGATTCTCTGACTAGTTTAAGTTTGGTTGAAGAGGCTGACAAAGATAACTATGATGTTATTAGGGCAGCCTTGTTAAAGAAGTATCAGTTGTCTGAAGAGGGTTATCGGAAGTTGTTTAAGACAATGGTGCCTGAGGCAGGTGTAGAATTCTCAGAATTCATTGCAAGAACACGTCTTACATTTGATCGTTGGATTGAGCTATCCAAAACAGAAAAGACTTATGAAGCCCTTATGGACTTGATACTCAGAGACAAGATTATGTCAAGTATAAATAAACCTTTCCTCGAATTCTTACATGAGCGTAAACCTAAGTCTCTAAAAGAAATGGAACAGTATTGTACCCAATACGTCACTGCACATCCGGACGTAGCTATTAGCAACAGTAAGGTTAAAGAAGGTATGCCAGTTGCTTCTGCAACACCATACAACCCTAATCACTCTCACAAATTCCAAGGACCTCAAAATAGGTTTAATAAAAAAGGTAACTATTACAGTTATCAGAACCAAGGTAACCAATCATTTCAGGGTTCTTCTTCGAATACCTGGAGAAGAGCTGACAGCCCTCGATTCAGGGGTGGTCATAATTACAGGAACTTTCGCAAAGGAAGTCATTCTAGAAACTATCCAAGTTTTCCTTCATGGAGACAACAGGATCATAATTACCGAGATACTCATTATAATGAATATGATGATAGTAACCAAAGGAGCTATGATTCAAACCCGAGTAGGGGTTATAATGATGGAAACAATGATAAGTACAGAGGCAATAATAACAGAGGTAGAGCACAATTCAAAAAACATAAAGCTCATTACCAGGCGAACTCTGCACAGCAAGAGTCCCACGAAGCCTATAAACAAAATAAAGATAATGATGACTCTAATAATATGGCATGTGCCGCTTTTGATTTTGGGAGAGCATCTCAGTGCCCCCAATGCAAAACATTATTTGAGCCAACCACAGTGTCTACTTTAAGCTGTGGCCATCCTCTTCCCGCTCTTCCTGCGTCAATCGCGCATGATGGGAGAGGTTCCCTTGTCTTACACAAAGGTTTAGTAAATGACAATCCAGTCTCAGTACTTTTTGATTCTGGATGCACAACTATTGGGGTTAGGCAGTCACTCATAGATCCTTCTCATTCTACAGGCAAAGTAGTCAAATGCGTAACATTTGGCGGCACCATAGAGAAATACTCTACCGCTATCATTAGGATTGCTACTCCTTTCTTCACAGGAGATGTACACGCATGTCTTTTGCCGAATCCGATCGCTGATCTTATCATCGGTCGCATTCACGGAGTCAAAGAATGCACTCCGGAGCAAATTTCCGTTTGGGAAAATCAAAATATGCAATCTGCTAATGCAGTAGTCACTAGAGCTCAAGCTCTCAATATGCCTGAAACTTCATCTGTTGAAGATAATGAAGTGCATAACCAAGATGATCCCTTGGTAATTTCTCGTGACTCGTTTATAAAACAACAAGAAGAAGATCCGACTCTTAAGAAATTCTTCACTCTTGTAACAAAAGGTGATCCGAATAAAGATTCAAATTGTAAATCTTGGATTACAATGAAGAATGGCGTACTTGTACGTATGGTGCAAGACTCCACTAAGTCAAGTCATTCTCAGATTCTTGTACCCAAGAATTTGAGAGTTAAGATCTTACAACATGCACACGACTCGCAGTGTGCTGGTCACATGGGTTTTTCCCGTACTAAGTCAAGAGTTCTTGCGGCTTTCTTTTGGCCTTTTGTGAACAAGGACATACGGATCTATTGTCGATCCTGTAAAGTATGTCAAGAAGTCAAATCCAAAGGTCCTCGTCATGCTGCGCCTATTCAGGCTGCAGATATTCCTATTCGTCCATTCCAGAAAATGGCGATAGACATCATTGGTCCATTCAAGATCAAATCTGCTAGAGGACATCAGTTTATCTTAACGTGTGTAGACATGTGCACACGTTGGCCAGAGGCTATCCCTCTAAAGAGCATTACTACCGCTGACATTGCAGATGCTCTTTGGCTTATATTTTCTCGGCTGGGATTCCCCGGAGAAATATTATCAGATCATGGCACCCAACTGATATCGGATACCATGTCTCAAGTAATGTCTACTCTACAGATAGAGAGATCTTTGAGTAGCATCTATCATCCTATGTCCAATGGGATGGTCGAGCGACTAAATAGAACACTTAAGAACTTATTAGGGAAGATAACTGAGGATCATCCTCAAGATTGGGATAGGGTTTTACCCGCGGCCCTCTTCGCGTACAGAGAGGTCCCCAATGAACATACAGGGTTTTCGCCCTTTGAACTTGTCTTTGGCGCGCGACCGCGCGGCCCAATGTCTTTGCTGCATGATCTTATAACAGCTGACAATATTGACGATGACACAAAATCTTCTTACGAGTATGTCATCGCGCTGAGACAAAAGATTATCGAAGCATGCAAATTGGCAACGTCCTCTTCTGAATTTGCTAAGCAGAAGGCAAGACAATTTGCTAATAAGAAGAGAACTTTACGACAACTTTGTCCTGGTGACAAAGCATTTGTTTTGCTACCTTGTCGTGAAAATAGACTCCTTATTAGTTGGAAAGGTCCGTACGATATAATATCGAAAATTTCAGATGTTGACTACATCGTCGATATTAACGGGAAGCATAAAACCTTCCACATCAATATGCTTACGGAGTTCCATGAACGTCCTGACTATTTACAGCCTATTTTCCAGGCAACGGACGATTCTCATGTCAAACATGGTCATTACTCATCACTGTCTGTAATACAGGATGAGGAAACAAGTTTTTCGGATGTTAATCTCCCGCTTCCAATGATCCCACTTCATTCTAGTGAATCATGGAAAGACGTTACTGTTTCTCCTGATTTGTCTCTAGGAGAACGGCGACAAGTTTCGTCTATGTTACAAACATTTCAGGATGTCCTCACTGACATCCCTGGACAAACTCATGTCATTGAGCATGACATTGTTCTAACTGAACATACTCCAATTAGGGTTAGGCCTTATCCTATCCCTATACATTTCCAAACACAGGTTGAAAAGGAGTTGGATGAAATGATAGATTTACAAATAATCGAACCATCCACTTCTGCATATTCTTCGCCGATGGTTATTGTTCGAAAAAAAGACAATAACATACGTCTTTGCGTTGACTATCGCAAATTGAATCAAGTTACGAAGTTCGATGCTGAACCTATGCCTTTACTAGAAGAGTTACTTACTCGTCTTTCTAAATCGCATTTTTTCACTAAACTTGATTTGTCTAAAGGATATTGGCAAGTTCCATTATCCGAACGCGCCAAACCTCTTACCGCTTTCTCTACTCCCAGAGGCCTTTTCCAATGGAATTTTATGCCTTTCGGCCTTATGAACGCACCAGCTACATTTGTACGCATGATGCGTCGAATCCTATCGTATCGGTCAGATGTCATTGCTTATCTAGACGACATCTGTCTTTTCAGCGATACTTGGGAAGATCACTATTCAGGATTAGTTGAATTATTATCAACTCTGCGTGAGTATAACCTGACAGCAAAACCATCTAAAGCTTGTATTGGCTTTAGCGAAATTGCTTTCTTAGGCCATCGAGTAGGTCACGGTTTCTTGAAGACAGAAGACCATAATATCACTAAGATACTTAACATCTCTATCCCTAGGACTAAAAAGCAAGTGCGAAGTCTTTTAGGTCTCATACAATTTTATGGACGTTTCATTCCGAATCTGTCCTCTATCATGGCACCTCTCTCTACACTATTAAAGAAAGGGTCGCCTAACATGGTTCACTGGTCTCATGAATGCCAATCTTCACTAGAGAAGATCAAAACTATGTTTTCATCACCACCTATTTTAGTGTTACCTACAACAGATAAGACATTTGTTCTTCGTAGTGACGCTTCATCCACTGGGATTGGAGCGGCACTAATGCAAGAGTACTCTGGAACTCTGCATCCTGTAATGTATATATCCAGAAAACTTAATGCTGCAGAAAGGAATTACTCGGTTTTAGACCGCGAATTATTGGCGATGGTTTGGTCAATTCTCAAACTCCAAAGATTCCTTCTGGGCGCGCATTTCGTAGTGGAAACTGACCAAAAAGCTCTTACGGCTATCCAAAGTAAGAACTTGAAGAGCTCGAGATCAACTCGATACGCAATCGCTCTTCAACCTTTTCATTTTTCGGTACGAGCTATCCGTGGTTCAGAAAATGTGATGGCGGACATTCTGTCCAGATGCCCACATGATGCCACTTAACTGTTAAATATTGGATCTTTTTAATATGTATAACTTTACAACAGTTATTTTTTGTTTCTTTATTAAGATACACATTTGTAATTTAATAATAGAATGATGGTATCTCTACTTAGCGGTTTATTGATGTTAATTCACCGCTGTTCTTTGATGATTGTTTCTTCATAAATCATAAATTTAAGATTATAGTGTGAATTTTTGGTATGCATTGTATAATTACCAGAATTGTATTATACGTACATCACACCTTCCTGGAAACATTTATTCGTAGGGAAACAATTTCTCTCAGATTTTGAGATATATATTCTCACCAGTCATATTAGGAATTATAGTTATTCCTGATATTTTCATCTGCGCAGTATTCTTGCGTTGTGAGCCTATTCTACGGTGCTCCTAGATGTATTTAAAAAAAATTTTTTTTTTTTTTTCCCGGGAGGTGTGGTAAGACTGTAAAGGGCAATTTTTACTATCTTGCAATATAATACATTTATATTCTTATTATGTTCGCAAATATTTTGGAAGCAAAGTATTTCCTTTTTTAAGTGCTTAAGGAGAAGTCATTTTTGGGTTGCTTCCCTTGAAAATAGTCCGTCATCTTCGATCGGACTCCGCAGACGACTCTAGGCCTACTGTGATTTATTCTTTGGCTGGGTAGGAATAGATTGTTCTTGCTTCAGTATATCTATGGCCTGAATTTATACGTAGTGTTTGTATGAGTAGGACGAGTCTGTCTTATATATGGATATCTTTGCATTTCTAAGCCGAACTAATTTGGTTGTCGCTAGAAAAGGTCAAAGGCTATGCAGCGGAAGTATCGCTAGCGAAGGGGTGTGATTCATGGCTGCCATCCTGTGAGGATGCTGAGTTTTGTTGTAGCAGGCTTTTGCCGAAATAGTGATCTATATATGGATGGGGAAAAGTGATAGTCATATAGACATGTTGTATGTACTTTACCCCAGTGTTTATTCTCTTTTGCCAAGGAATGGCAAAGTTATATTTCGCATAAAAAGGTAAAACCACAATTTATTATGAACTTGGGCTTCGCCATCGTTGTTGATAAGCAGATGCACAGTGGTACTTTTAAAAAGAATATCCATTCAAAGGAAGAAGACATTCCTATGTATCAGCACTGGATTGTATGATATTATTCAATTACCTCTATGAGAGAACCTATGAAGAAATGAGGACATTTAATGAATGACCAATTTTGGTCTATATTCTATAGTGAGTGAAGCTCACGAGAGAGAGAACAGCCATGTTGAAATTCATATACTTTGTATTTATCGAGTGAGAAAAAGGGATGCCTGTACTATCGCTCGATGAACCAAGAGATCACTGCTACATGTGAGAACCCATGTCTGGGATTCCTATATTATGAAATATATATATATTGAACTTTACGTGAAGGAATATTCGCTAGACGAGGTTAGGTTTAGGAGCCTTCCTATATCTTGGTTATGGTCTGACGTGCCCAGTCAGTAAAGCCAGATGATTTACATGATGGAACGCTGAATGCTTATTTACGAATGCTCCATTATGATATTTGCCAAGCATGAATGCTAACTTAAGATGATATTCCTGTGATCAACATTATGCTGTCTATGTCGACATTTGTTCCTGTAACCATACACGTACTGTCCAAGTGTGCGTCCCATTAAATGTTATAAAAAAAGACCACCGTAGTTCCAGTACTTCTTGAATTCGAACAGTGTGAGTATGAGTGATGTACTACCAACCTGTCAACTCTATCGAATCATTCTACCATTCGCGTACTGACATTCAGATACACACTCATTGTTTACACTCACATTCTTGTCGGAGCCTCATCACGTTCCAGGACAAGATGACCTGTATGACCAAAACTGTGCTGGGATTAATGATGAGTTGACAATCGTTACACTTTGCTACACCAGTCCCAACATCTACATTTATCCACTGGTGGACATTCACATCATTTAGCAAATAAAGCATGATTCAACAACTAGTAGCCAGTATGAGTTAACAACTAAACAGAGTTTATCAACTGGTGTGCCAGCTTCCTGGGTCAACCTGCACAGTGACTATATTGAGAAGTAAACTACTGAGACCAGACGTTCCTTGGGGTCTGTTACGACACACAAATACATCAACAGTACAACTCTACAGTGATGTCAGCGTGACCTGTCCTGTCGAGAGTATGCAGTAACTAGGTCAGGGTTTGTTGACATTTGGTTCATTGGACATTTGCCATACAACTGACAGTGTTACACGGCAAGCTTGGTTGAAACATAGAACATTACACATCAGGACTGGAGAATATTTGACAGTGTTTGCGAAAGAAAATGTTATTGAACTGAGAAGTCCTACATTGATTGTTATCATTCAAATCAACGATGGAGCTTCTATTTCTGTGTTGAATTTAAAATAATTAGACCAGAAGTATTTGTTTAATAAAGTACCACAGTACTGTACTATTAGGCAGTGTAGCTGAGCCTTCATTCCAACACATTCTTTCTGCAACACTCTATTTACATCATATTGCCATACTATTTATGCATTTATGTATTTATGTTTAACTATTTATATGTGATATTTGTTTGTATCCAGCGGGTTGTTGTTTCGGTTGGGCGGTGTCACACAGCAGAGTATCCCACGTAATAGAGGGTCTGATGTGTGCGTTTCTATAGGTGCAATTTTCTTGATTGAAAATTTGCTGCGACAGCTGTTGCTATTAGTGTTAGCTGTGAAGACTGTACTCATTGTTGTTTTTGTAATATTCCTCTGTTCTTTAGTTTGTTTTGATTTGTTTGTAATTTGTTGGTCTACCCTATTCTATCTTTCAGTTCTATTCTCAATTTATATTTATATACTGTGGCGTTATTTGTATTTGTTATCCTCTTGCGGTTTATCTTTTATTGTTTTTCCCATTTGATTTATTTCATTTCCGCAAATGTTTTCATGTTCTTCTGTATAACTGTTTTGTTTGGTGCCTGATCGACATACACTATTTAAAATATAGTTGATCATATAAATTGATGTACAAGAATCAACTGATAGTCAATTGCTATTACTAAAGGTACACAGTTGATGATATAAAACACTATTTCTGGTGCACTGCACTTATATTATAGAGTGAACCAGCAACTTATAGCTGTTATTATATAAGGATTTATACAAGACCTTTGTAAGGCTTGTTTCCCACAGTGATTGGGATAGTTAAGTACTATTTTTCCACAGGTTAAAAAGTTATCATACAAGGTCTTTGATTAAGACTAAGAAAGTGAATTTATTTACTTTTGCAAATTACTGATCTTATTAGACAAGATGTCTACCTTAGATTATTTTATCACACAAGGCAGGGCTCTTGATAAGACTGGTCAGCAATTAGAACAATGGGCAGTGCTCAATATGACAAAGCATTAGCTGCAGAAGAGAGAAAACTTGCTGCTGCTGCTGAAGAAAGAAAAGCATTGATTGAAGAAAAGAAATTAGCAGCTGAGGAGAAAAGATTAGAAGCTGAGGAAAAAAAAATACAAAGAGAGGATGAACAAAAGAGATTGCAGATACAGACTGATGAAAAAAGATTCCTGATGGAAATGGAAAAAGAGAAAAGAAAAGATGAGGCTACTGCACAAGAGAAAAAAGCAATAAGAGAACATGAACACCAAAAAGAACTTTTAGCATTTGAGTTAGAAAAGTTAAAGTTAACAAACATAAGTAATGTTAATCAAGCATCTAGTGGTAATGGTAAACCCTTTACTTACAAGGTCAAGGTACCAGCGTTCAACCCTTCCAGTGATGACATAACATTCTGGCTAAACAGATTTGAACGCTCGTGTCGAGCACATAATGTGGACAAATCACAATATGCTAACCAGTTATCAGAAAATCTGAAAGGTGATTCTCTGACTAGTTTAAGTTTGGTTGAAGAGGCTGACAAAGATAACTATGATGTTATTAGGGCAGCCTTGTTAAAGAAGTATCAGTTGTCTGAAGAGGGTTATCGGAAGTTGTTTAAGACAATGGTGCCTGAGGCAGGTGTAGAATTCTCAGAATTCATTGCAAGAACACGTCTTACATTTGATCGTTGGATTGAGCTATCCAAAACAGAAAAGACTTATGAAGCCCTTATGGACTTGATACTCAGAGACAAGATTATGTCAAGTATAAATAAACCTTTCCTCGAATTCTTACATGAGCGTAAACCTAAGTCTCTAAAAGAAATGGAACAGTATTGTACCCAATACGTCACTGCACATCCGGACGTAGCTATTAGCAACAGTAAGGTTAAAGAAGGTATGCCAGTTGCTTCTGCAACACCATACAACCCTAATCACTCTCACAAATTCCAAGGACCTCAAAATAGGTTTAATAAAAAAGGTAACTATTACAGTTATCAGAACCAAGGTAACCAATCATTTCAGGGTTCTTCTTCGAATACCTGGAGAAGAGCTGACAGCCCTCGATTCAGGGGTGGTCATAATTACAGGAACTTTCGCAAAGGAAGTCATTCTAGAAACTATCCAAGTTTTCCTTCATGGAGACAACAGGATCATAATTACCGAGATACTCATTATAATGAATATGATGATAGTAACCAAAGGAGCTATGATTCAAACCCGAGTAGGGGTTATAATGATGGAAACAATGATAAGTACAGAGGCAATAATAACAGAGGTAGAGCACAATTCAAAAAACATAAAGCTCATTACCAGGCGAACTCTGCACAGCAAGAGTCCCACGAAGCCTATAAACAAAATAAAGATAATGATGACTCTAATAATATGGCATGTGCCGCTTTTGATTTTGGGAGAGCATCTCAGTGCCCCCAATGCAAAACATTATTTGAGCCAACCACAGTGTCTACTTTAAGCTGTGGCCATCCTCTTCCCGCTCTTCCTGCGTCAATCGCGCATGATGGGAGAGGTTCCCTTGTCTTACACAAAGGTTTAGTAAATGACAATCCAGTCTCAGTACTTTTTGATTCTGGATGCACAACTATTGGGGTTAGGCAGTCACTCATAGATCCTTCTCATTCTACAGGCAAAGTAGTCAAATGCGTAACATTTGGCGGCACCATAGAGAAATACTCTACCGCTATCATTAGGATTGCTACTCCTTTCTTCACAGGAGATGTACACGCATGTCTTTTGCCGAATCCGATCGCTGATCTTATCATCGGTCGCATTCACGGAGTCAAAGAATGCACTCCGGAGCAAATTTCCGTTTGGGAAAATCAAAATATGCAATCTGCTAATGCAGTAGTCACTAGAGCTCAAGCTCTCAATATGCCTGAAACTTCATCTGTTGAAGATAATGAAGTGCATAACCAAGATGATCCCTTGGTAATTTCTCGTGACTCGTTTATAAAACAACAAGAAGAAGATCCGACTCTTAAGAAATTCTTCACTCTTGTAACAAAAGGTGATCCGAATAAAGATTCAAATTGTAAATCTTGGATTACAATGAAGAATGGCGTACTTGTACGTATGGTGCAAGACTCCACTAAGTCAAGTCATTCTCAGATTCTTGTACCCAAGAATTTGAGAGTTAAGATCTTACAACATGCACACGACTCGCAGTGTGCTGGTCACATGGGTTTTTCCCGTACTAAGTCAAGAGTTCTTGCGGCTTTCTTTTGGCCTTTTGTGAACAAGGACATACGGATCTATTGTCGATCCTGTAAAGTATGTCAAGAAGTCAAATCCAAAGGTCCTCGTCATGCTGCGCCTATTCAGGCTGCAGATATTCCTATTCGTCCATTCCAGAAAATGGCGATAGACATCATTGGTCCATTCAAGATCAAATCTGCTAGAGGACATCAGTTTATCTTAACGTGTGTAGACATGTGCACACGTTGGCCAGAGGCTATCCCTCTAAAGAGCATTACTACCGCTGACATTGCAGATGCTCTTTGGCTTATATTTTCTCGGCTGGGATTCCCCGGAGAAATATTATCAGATCATGGCACCCAACTGATATCGGATACCATGTCTCAAGTAATGTCTACTCTACAGATAGAGAGATCTTTGAGTAGCATCTATCATCCTATGTCCAATGGGATGGTCGAGCGACTAAATAGAACACTTAAGAACTTATTAGGGAAGATAACTGAGGATCATCCTCAAGATTGGGATAGGGTTTTACCCGCGGCCCTCTTCGCGTACAGAGAGGTCCCCAATGAACATACAGGGTTTTCGCCCTTTGAACTTGTCTTTGGCGCGCGACCGCGCGGCCCAATGTCTTTGCTGCATGATCTTATAACAGCTGACAATATTGACGATGACACAAAATCTTCTTACGAGTATGTCATCGCGCTGAGACAAAAGATTATCGAAGCATGCAAATTGGCAACGTCCTCTTCTGAATTTGCTAAGCAGAAGGCAAGACAATTTGCTAATAAGAAGAGAACTTTACGACAACTTTGTCCTGGTGACAAAGCATTTGTTTTGCTACCTTGTCGTGAAAATAGACTCCTTATTAGTTGGAAAGGTCCGTACGATATAATATCGAAAATTTCAGATGTTGACTACATCGTCGATATTAACGGGAAGCATAAAACCTTCCACATCAATATGCTTACGGAGTTCCATGAACGTCCTGACTATTTACAGCCTATTTTCCAGGCAACGGACGATTCTCATGTCAAACATGGTCATTACTCATCACTGTCTGTAATACAGGATGAGGAAACAAGTTTTTCGGATGTTAATCTCCCGCTTCCAATGATCCCACTTCATTCTAGTGAATCATGGAAAGACGTTACTGTTTCTCCTGATTTGTCTCTAGGAGAACGGCGACAAGTTTCGTCTATGTTACAAACATTTCAGGATGTCCTCACTGACATCCCTGGACAAACTCATGTCATTGAGCATGACATTGTTCTAACTGAACATACTCCAATTAGGGTTAGGCCTTATCCTATCCCTATACATTTCCAAACACAGGTTGAAAAGGAGTTGGATGAAATGATAGATTTACAAATAATCGAACCATCCACTTCTGCATATTCTTCGCCGATGGTTATTGTTCGAAAAAAAAGACAATAACATACGTCTTTGCGTTGACTATCGCAAATTGAATCAAGTTACGAAGTTCGATGCTGAACCTATGCCTTTACTAGAAGAGTTACTTACTCGTCTTTCTAAATCGCATTTTTTCACTAAACTTGATTTGTCTAAAGGATATTGGCAAGTTCCATTATCCGAACGCGCCAAACCTCTTACCGCTTTCTCTACTCCCAGAGGCCTTTTCCAATGGAATTTTATGCCTTTCGGCCTTATGAACGCACCAGCTACATTTGTACGCATGATGCGTCGAATCCTATCGTATCGGTCAGATGTCATTGCTTATCTAGACGACATCTGTCTTTTCAGCGATACTTGGGAAGATCACTATTCAGGATTAGTTGAATTATTATCAACTCTGCGTGAGTATAACCTGACAGCAAAACCATCTAAAGCTTGTATTGGCTTTAGCGAAATTGCTTTCTTAGGCCATCGAGTAGGTCACGTTTTCTTGAAGACAGAAGACCATAATATCACTAAGATACTTAACATCTCTATCCCTAGGACTAAAAAGCAAGTGCGAAGTCTTTTAGGTCTCATACAATTTTATGGACGTTTCATTCCGAATCTGTCCTCTATCATGGCACCTCTCTCTACACTATTAAAGAAAGGGTCGCCTAACATGGTTCACTGGTCTCATGAATGCCAATCTTCACTAGAGAAGATCAAAACTATGTTTTCATCACCACCTATTTTAGTGTTACCTACAACAGATAAGACATTTGTTCTTCGTAGTGACGCTTCATCCACTGGGATTGGAGCGGCACTAATGCAAGAGTACTCTGGAACTCTGCATCCTGTAATGTATATATCCAGAAAACTTAATGCTGCAGAAAGGAATTACTCGGTTTTAGACCGCGAATTATTGGCGATGGTTTGGTCAATTCTCAAACTCCAAAGATTCCTTCTGGGCGCGCATTTCGTAGTGGAAACTGACCAAAAAGCTCTTACGGCTATCCAAAGTAAGAACTTGAAGAGCTCGAGATCAACTCGATACGCAATCGCTCTTCAACCTTTTCATTTTTCGGTACGAGCTATCCGTGGTTCAGAAAATGTGATGGCGGACATTCTGTCCAGATGCCCACATGATGCCACTTAACTGTTAAATATTGGATCTTTTTAATATGTATAACTTTACAACAGTTATTTTTTGTTTCTTTATTAAGATACACATTTGTAATTTAATAATAGAATGATGGTATCTCTACTTAGCGGTTTATTGATGTTAATTCACCGCTGTTCTTTGATGATTGTTTCTTCATAAATCATAAATTTAAGATTATAGTGTGAATTTTTGGTATGCATTGTATAATTACCAGAATTGTATTATACGTACATCACACCTTCCTGGAAACATTTATTCGTAGGGAAACAATTTCTCTCAGATTTTGAGATATATATTCTCACCAGTCATATTAGGAATTATAGTTATTCCTGATATTTTCATCTGCGCAGTATTCTTGCGTTGTGAGCCTATTCTACGGTGCTCCTAGATGTATTTAAAAAAAAAAATTTATTTTTTTTTTTTCCCGGGAGGTGTGGTAAGACTGTAAAGGGCAATTTTTACTATCTTGCAATATAATACATTTATATTCTTATTATGTTCGCAAATATTTTGGAAGCAAAGTATTTCCTTTTTTAAGTGCTTAAGGAGAAGTCATTTTTGGGTTGCTTCCCTTGAAAATAGTCCGTCATCTTCGATCGGACTCCGCAGACGACTCTAGGCCTACTGTGATTTATTCTTTGGCTGGGTAGGAATAGATTGTTCTTGCTTCAGTATATCTATGGCCTGAATTTATACGTAGTGTTTGTATGAGTAGGACGAGTCTGTCTTATATATGGATATCTTTGCATTTCTAAGCCGAACTAATTTGGTTGTCGCTAGAAAAGGTCAAAGGCTATGCAGCGGAAGTATCGCTAGCGAAGGGGTGTGATTCATGGCTGCCATCCTGTGAGGATGCTGAGTTTTGTTGTAGCAGGCTTTTTGCCGAAATAGTGATCTATATATGGATGGGGAAAAGTGATAGTCATATAGACATGTTGTATGTACTTTACCCCAGTGTTTATTCTCTTTTGCCAAGGAATGGCAAAGTTATATTTCGCATAAAAAGGTAAAACCACAATTTATTATGAACTTGGGCTTCGCCATCGTTGTTGATAAGCAGATGCACAGTGGTACTTTTAAAAAGAATATCCATTCAAAGGAAGAAGACATTCCTATGTATCAGCACTGGATTGTATGATATTATTCAATTACCTCTATGAGAGAACCTATGAAGAAATGAGGACATTTAATGAATGACCAATTTTGGTCTATATTCTATAGTGAGTGAAGCTCACGAGAGAGAGAACAGCCATGTTGAAATTCATATACTTTGTATTTATCGAGTGAGAAAAAGGGATGCCTGTACTATCGCTCGATGAACCAAGAGATCACTGCTACATGTGAGAACCCATGTCTGGGATTCCTATATTATGAAATATATATATATATTGAACTTTACGTGAAGGAATATTCGCTAGACGAGGTTAGGTCTAGGAGCCTTCCTATATCTTGGTTATGGTCTGACGTGCCCAGTCAGTAAAGCCAGATGATTTACATGATGGAACGCTGAATGCTTATTTACGAATGCTCCATTATGATATTTGCCAAGCATGAATGCTAACTTAAGATGATATTCCTGTGATCAACATTATGCTGTCTATGTCGACATTTGTTCCTGTAACCATACACGTACTGTCCAAGTGTGCGTCCCATTAAATGTTATAAAAAAACCACCGTAGTTCCAGTACTTCTTGAATTCGAACAGTGTGAGTATGAGTGATGTACTACCAACCTGTCAACTCTATCGAATCATTCTACCATTCGCGTACTGATATTCAGATACACACTCATTGTTTACACTCACATTCTTGTCGGAGCCTCATCACGTTCCAGGACAAGATGACCTGTATGACCAAAACTGTGCTGGGTTTGATGAGTTGACAATCGTTACACTTTGCTACACCAGTCCCAACATCTACATTTATCCACTGGTGGACATTCACATCATTTAGCAAATAAAGCATGATTCAACAACTAGTAGCCAGTATGAGTTAACAACTAAACAGAGTTTATCACTCACCTTATAATCCACGCCTTTTTTTTACTTGACCATATCAAACGAGCTTGTTTACCAACCTTCGCAACATGTCATTCATAGCAGGGGGCAAACCACGTTCGTTTACGCAAGTTTCTCAGGCGAGCTGAGCTGTCAGTTTTACGGTGACGAGCAGATCGCACGTGCAAAACACGTGGAAGTTAACGGCCTTTGAAGTTTCTCTATAAGGGGAGCAAATCCTTTGATCTCGAGAAACAGGAAAATTCTCGGACGGGAGCCCGCTACACGGGCTAAGCCTTTGTTGACGTTTAGCAGAGACCGGCAGAAGCGACCATTAAACCCAGATCGGGGAAACGTAGTTTCAGATTTTTCTGCTGGGAAACGGAGTGTGAGAAGTCACATCTTCTAGAGATCATAACAACATGATCGTATATAAACTGCGTCTTTCTAAAATCATTATCAGAGTCGCTCAGATTTTATTCGGAGAGTCTAAACACGTTGTCTAGAACCACTGGGAATATATGTGTTAATAGAGCGTGGTGTTTCTCTCTGGATTTCTGGTAATATATATATTTGTGCTTAAGCGTATTAAAGTGTTAAAAGTTTTAGTATCTTAAATTCACTGGAATTTTCTAGGTGTTAAGACTAGCGAATGAAATAACGCGTAGCTATTTTTATTCCAGATGTTTCAGTTGTAATGTAAATTTAATCACCCGCTATCACACAGAAAGAGACGGTTTAGTTGACTAATAAATACACTAGGCAACTGATAATTGACGGAATACAATTCACTTTTATTTCATTGTGTGTAATTTAGTAAGTGACTGTGTTTGACTATCTCATACGACTAATCAGACTCAGAAAATCTAATAGTTATTAATGACAGGAGATATTTGTTGAGTGCGCGCAGAGATAATTTAATCATAATAATCATAATTGACATTATGCGCTGATCGTTGACCGGAGCAGGAGGGGGAAAAAGGCTGCATGCCTCAACCAAACTTGCACCCGCTATGCGACGCGCGACAGGATAGGCTAGACATAACGTGTGTCTTTTAACTTTAATCAGGACTGACGGAGAGGATGAGAGATGTCTCGTCCCCTTCCGTGTATATATATATATATATATATATATATATTTATATATATATATATATATATATATATATATATATATATATATATATATATATATATCATTAGCAGTAATTTTTTTCATAATGTTTCTATATCCTTTAGGCAACCTGATCAACGGCGACCAGCGGTTTTTTATGTGGCTATATCTTGGGCCTTGTCTCTATTTTTACTGATTGGATTAAAGTTGTCTTCTGTTGGCTGACGCGTCTCCAAGTTTCAGTTGAGAACAGGACGGGCCACAGAGACGAACGAAGATTGTAATAGTAAATTTTAACTGGACTTACAAAATACCCAGATATATTTTCTTGCATTTTTATCAGCCCATTGTGGTGAAATGACAATAACTGTTCTCCCGACCTCTGATAGTCTTTTTCCAAGAGGATATTTATCCAGAAGAGTTACGCTATTTCAGAATCGGCACTCACCAGAGCCAGCCGATAGGATTTACCAATCAATCACGTACCATGATCAGTAAGAAATGTTAGCAACTAGCTGTGTCCAAGTACCAAAAGTATTTGTTTTTTCCCATTCTTTACTATGAACCCTAGATCTCGATTTTTTCTGCCATTAACTATTCGAGGTGACACTATCGATCCAGGATTACCTCACAAAACTTGGCGCCCACCTTATAAAGTTATTGTCAAGACTGGACTGGGGCCAAATTTGGCACTGTTCGCTGACACTATCAATATCGATAAATATATTCAGGATAACTGTACATTCCAGGAAATATCACCAAGATTAGGTAAGGAGAGAGAGAGAGAGAGAGAGAGAGAGCGTGGCCACGTATGACAGAGAGAGAGAGAGATTGAATATTTTCTTGTTAAGGTAGCTTGTACCAAACTAGTTATTTTGCTTAAACAATTGTTTACTTTACGGAGTTGCACGTATTAGGAATTTTGTTCTCTTTACTGTCTATATACTGTAGCCTAGTGCTAAACCTTTAACCTTTGGGGCTATTAACTTTTGGGTTCTTATCTTCTCAAAGGAGGGGAGAGCACTGGTATTCTGTCATTTCTCTATATATGTAATTTTGATTTTTTTTATTCTTTTAGATATTCGATGTTGTAAAGTTTAATGATAATAAACAACAAAAGAACTAAACTTTGTGTGTTGGTCAGACCCATACCCAATTTAACCATAGTTTTTTTACGTTTGTGTGTTTTGTTGTCACATAGCTCTGTGTGTGTGTGTGCGTGTGCGTGTGCGTGTGTGTGTGTGTATGTATGTGTGTGTGTGTTGTATTAATTTCTGTGTGTGTGTATAAGGTATAGTAAATTTATAAATTCTCAATATAAGGGAGTGCAAAATTGTCTGATACTAAATTATAGTCGTACAGATAGGCTGGACTGTAGAAACTACTCAGTCCAGAGACAGATCTTCTCCTTAACTATTCACTCGTGAAAAGTCTATTTCTTACACCTTACTTCGCACCTATTATCACCATCTCCTATACTCAGAGGTGACCTTAAATAACTTTAAAACCTATCTGAGCACGACACTACTCCAATCATGTTCTTCACTATACCTCTCACTCCCAGAACATCTACCTCACTCTCACTCCGAGCCACAGCTTTTAAAACAGCACTTGTCCAGATATGGGTTGACACTTAACACTGTTGTTCTGAAAGTCACACTTCAGTCCAATCCCAGCAATCAGGGGGAAAAAAGCTATGGAACACTTCAACCTCTGGGCTCCTGTTATGTTTAGGTAGCAGGATTGAAGGTCCACTTGACTTCAGGGTTTTTGAAATTCGAATATAGAACCTGGAACAAGGAGTATCAAGTGGCTAGGCAATGTCATGGAGACCTATTACATCCTATGGTATGTATGAGATGAGGGTGTCATCAGATGTCTGCATGTATGATAAATGATACATGGCCTTGTATGATTTAGATATAGTGAGACAGAATGGTGCCTACTGCAAAACATTGTCTCAAATATAATAATACATGAATATCAAAGCAATATGAATATATGGACAGGATGCAACCTTTGCCTTTCTCACATACATGCCAAGTCAGTACTGGTCTTGCTGGTAGGTTATAGACCCAGACAAAACCAGAATGGTTATATTTAGCCCTGACAAGGACTGTGGTGGTTATAATTTAGGTTTTCCAATCTTCAGCAATCATATCCACACAAACAATATGTCCGATACATTCACAACACACTAAAATCTGAAATAAACTTGATATTATTCAAATAAATATCGATAGTAAACCATTTTCAGCCCAAATGGTAGTACATTAAATTCATAGTGTCCCTCTGATGTACTAAATGCCAGCATTTTCCTAACTTCTGTTTTCACTGGTATTTGGTAGTATCCCTTGCTTAGATCTACTTTGGAAAAATACCTAGCTTTACCGAGTGTAGAGAACAGCTGGTTGGTATCAAGTAATGGGTCCACCTGAGATTCTGTGATAGCATTCAGTTTCCTGTTATCTATACATAACCTATGTTCACCACAAGGTTTGCTTAATAGCACCACACTTGAACTATAGGGAGATTCTGACTTTGAGATAATTTTCTCCTTTAATAAATGATCAATGTCTTCCCTGAGTGCCTGTGCTTTCGCATAAGAAATGGGGTAGGTTCTCATACATACAGGAGTGGGGTCAAAACCGTCATATCATACTCCTACAAATGTGTGCATCCAAGCTTATCGGTGAGCACATCAGCAAGAGTTTCCAACATTTCCTGAACTTGCTTCCTCTGCTCAAGAGTTAAATGATCACTAATATTTACTTGAGCATAACTCTCTGTTGCTGTTAATGGATATTCCATAGAGGATAATGGTTCATCTTTCACTTCTTTTGCAATGGCTAAGGTCATGATATGTGCAACCTCTGCGGGTTCCCTGTCATAATACTTTTTAAGAAGATTGACATGATATACCTTCTCTTTTTCCCTTCTTGTCAATCTTGTAAGTGGTCCTGGAAAGTTTTTCCAGTATGACATAGGGTCCTTGCCATCCAATTTGCAATTTATTATTGCTGCTGGGAAACAGTAATAAGACTTTCTTTCCCACTTCAAGTTCCCTATTCTTAGCTCTTTTATTGTAGTAAGCAGCATGCTTCCTCCTGGCCTGTCTCAAGTTATCATTAACCAGTTTCCAACCAGTTTTTAATCTAGAGGTTAACTCATTGACATATTGGTATGAGGAAGTCGCTGTTTCTTCTGCTTTTTCATCAGTCCATGTCCGCAGCAATGCTTCCAGTGGACCTTTGATTGGTCTTCCAAACAACAAAGTAGCTGGAGCCAATCCAGTTGAGTTATGTGGGACTTCCCTGTATGCATATAGTGCAGCAGGTAAGTATGTATCCCAAGTATCAGGTTTTTCACTTGCCAGCTTTCTCAGAATGGAGATAAGGGTCACATTGAACCGTTCTACTTGTCCGTTCCCTTGAGCATGATAAGGGCTACAATGATAGTGTCTGGCTTGAAATATCCTGAATACCTCTTGTGTTAGCTTTTCCTTAAACTGAGAACCATTGTCGGTCAATATTTGATGTGGGAAACCTAATCTGATGAATATTGCTAACAATGCCTCTGCCACATGTTTTGAATCAATAGATGACATGGCCACGGCTTCTCCCCACATTGAGCAAGTATCAACCAAGGTTAAGATATAAGCATTTCTCTTGTTGGTCCTAGTGAGGGGTCCAACAATATCCACTGCAACACCTTCAAAAGGGGTTCCCATAATGGGCATTTCTCCCAGTGTTGCTGGTGCAGTCCTATGTTTAGGAGCTACTGTTTGGCATTTTGGGCAGGATATCACATACCTCTTTATGTCTTCTGTGATTCCTGGCCAAAAGTAGTAACAGGCTATCCTTTGTCCAATGGCCCTATTCCCATATGTCCGCTGAAAGGTATAGCATGTCCTAGTATGAACAAAATTCAGAAGCTTATAGGAGAAGATTTAGAACTGCTAAACTTCTAACAGGAGAGACATGTCAGCAGTTTTCAGCAAGGTTAGAAATCTACTTGCTGAGGTGGTGTCAGTTAGGAAATTTTACTCAGGATTTTGAAGGGATCAAGGAGATGATTTTAATAGAACAACTCCTGGTGTCCATGTCTCCTGAGACTAATACCTTTCTAGTAGAACATAAGAGAGAGAGAGATTAGAGGAAATAATAATCTATGCAGAAAGTCATAAACTGGCTCATCCCATGTCTCAAGTGAATAAGAGGAAACAAGGAGAAAGTTTTAAACCAAACCAAAACCCAACCAAGTTTGAACAAAAAGACAATACAACTAAGTACAAACCAAGATATGATAATAAAGACAAGAACCCGCTAGGATCAGACAAGAAACCTTCAAGAAAGGAGGGAAAGTGATGTAAAACTTGCCAAATTAGTAACCACAATACTGCGGAATGCAGAAGGAAGAATCCTCCTCATCATGCTGCATGTCTTACAACAGGAAACAAGGGAAGGAAGTAACTGGCAGTTAGTCAGAAGGACCTCCATCATCCCCCTGTCTGTGAGGAAGTAACCTTAAATGGCACTAAAGTACTGTGTTTATATGATACAGGCTTAGATTTTGATTCAGTAGTGTGCTCTTCTATGGTGAGTCCTGACCAGATAACCACAGAAAGAGTGGAAATCATAGGACCAATCAAGGGAGCAGGAACCATGACACTACCCATAGCCCGAATCAACATAAGATATCGCTATGTAGAAGGAAAAATCAAAGCAGCAGTGATGGAAGATCCTATTTACCCCTTGATACTGGGATGTAGGTATGTTTTTCTTGGAGAACCTTTTAAAATTGGTAGTTATGGCAACAGTCCAGACTAGGACAAGCTCTAAGAAAATGGAGTAAAACATCATTAATACTCTTCCAGAAGAGATGAAAAAGGCTCAAACAGCAGACAGCACATTGAAGCCTTGTTTTGGCAAATTGCCAAAGGCACATAACCCTCCAGAGAAAGGAGACTTCTACATGAAAAATAGCCTACTCTATAGAAAGGCTGGAACAGGATCTAAAGGATATGGACAGCTGGTAGTGGATAAAACTTCCTTTACATTTAAACTGAATAGCTTTAGCTTTACATTGCATTTAAATGGAAAAGGTAAAACTTACAGATATAATATGTTTTACATTTACATCTCCACTGTTTGAAAAGTGTTCACAATATAAATTCATTCGGGTTTCATTTACATTTACATTTGAAACTTCTATTAATTAAAATGAATATTTTCCCATGGACATTTACACTGGTTTAAAGCGTGAAACCTTACATTAATTTTAAAGTGAATATGTTTATAGGGACATTTACACTGCTTTGAAAATGTAAGTCTTATGCTTAGAATGGACATCATTTCTTTTCATCTTTCCCTCCCTGCTCTACAGGGAACCTGGAACTACTTTATGCTTTTAGTTCTCTTTACGAAACTATCAATAAAGCAATCACCAGCCCGTGCAGTGGTGATTCATGAATCATCATTCTATACGCTGAGGTTGCCAGCCTCAAATGACTTTGACATCCAATAGCGAGTTTGACACAATAAAATTCACATGGTAATATATACATATATATGTTAGTTCACATGTTAGTAATAAAATATGAATTGTAAATCCAACTTACGCCAATCCTGGCTACAGACTTGTCGCACAGATAAATAAATGAGACGAATCGTTCTTACAACACGTGTCTGGGATTTCTTTTAATTTTAACACAGATTGCCCCTTCTGACTCCATGTTTCTTCAATTTCCTAGTCCCGGTTGTTCCTTATTAAAAATTGAAAGAGATTTTCTGTGCTTTATAAGTCTTATCTGGTTCTCCAATAAAAGGTCCGGATAACAATTGGGAATTATGAATCTAGTTCTTCCTCTGGCTAAGGTCTGATGTCTTGGCAAGTGTGCAAATCACAGAGAAATAAAACTGTGAAATTGTCAGCCTATATTCCCTACAGTGATGTTATGAATCTAATCAGAAAGATCCAATCGTTTCAAATCATGCAGGATAGGCTGTGATGTTTCAAAATAGTCCCACGTAAAGTAAGGTGCGTGCCTGCTAAGGTCATGTATTACCATATATGGACATGTGATGCCTTGTATACACTCTTACAAACACATTTGTAGACTCATGTTGTCTAAAATGTAATAAATCCATGATTACTTTTTAACCTAGGACCTGAAGCGATTACATCATAAGTTCCGCCTCCTGCAGGGGTCATCGTGTTTCGCCAGACAAATAAACCTTGTTTTATTTAACACTCCTATCCAACGTAGCTTGAATAAACAAAACACCTTCGCTTCAAAAGATGGTACGACAGACTATGCGATAAAATATTGTCGCTGACCGTCTAATAACCTGGCGTAACTTAACACGTCTTCGTAAAGCTTGAATGCGACACAATAAGATATGAATTTCTCCCGTGGCAAATACTGCCATAGGGAAGTGACGTGTTAGAGACTTCATCGTGCTATGTCCAGCATAGAGCAAAATAGTGAAACTAACGAATGAAAAGGCATGATTTATGCCAAATAAAAGCGATGAGTGAGAAAATAGAGAAAAAGAAAGGATACTGCCGGAGGGCTGAAGGTGTGAGATCACACAAAAGAGCATGTTCAGACGTTCTGTCACAGCATCAACGAAGAGTTGGCTACCCGAAGAGCAGCAGCTGAGAGACTTTTTCATGCCATAAATCGAGGATTCTTCAGTAAGAAGTTGTCAAGAAGAGAAAGATGGCTGTATACTGCGCCATCTATGTTCCAGTCTTGACCTATGGATGCTAGTCATGGGTAATGACTATAACCCACAAAAACCAGCTCCAAACCTCAAAAATGAGGTATCTGAGAAGGGTTGTTGAAGTAACAAGAAGAAACATGGTCCGCAACTAGACGATATGTCACAGCCTCAAAACCCAGCTCCTGCAGACCCGATTGGGACAGTCCCAATTACGATAGTTTGGCCATATATATATATAGAATGGAAGAAGATCGGCTACCACGACAAATATGGGAAGTAAGAGCCATGGATCCATGGATCCAGGACAACCCAGAGTTCGCTGGGAGGACAAAATTAGACACTGAAGACCGAGGACTAGATTGAAACCAGGCCAGGAGAAAGACTGCCGATAGAATAGTATGGCGTTCTTTCTGGCATACCTCTACACCCCAGGGTATAAGAGGAAGGACTAAGTTAGAATAAGGCAACATCGTGTTGAAAATGAAATGAAAATACTGAAAAGTTCCAACCAAAGAATTTAATATTAATGACTGTGGTAAAGTGGGATGTTATAAATATTTATAGGGGACTTAGTGTACTGACTGAGATCAGCTGTGAAGGTATCTGTATCTAATAGGTGTAGTGTTTTACAGATAACCTTACTTGCTACCACATTTATACCTCAGTCAGAATTATTCTGGAATATTGTGATGACTACGTTAAATGTCTAGGGTTATGTAAATGATGAAGTGTAAGTCACAACAACAACAGACAGATAAACAATTTAATTTATTCCACCACACTTGACAACACTGTGACACTCACACACATTTAACACTCTATAAGACTATCTTAATTGAGTCAATGGTAAAAGTTCAAATATATATGTATTAATTACTTTCACTAATATATATATCCTGATTCAACCACACAGTGAACCAGGAATCACAATCAAATGTAATCACAATTTATATATACATAATTTATAAATATGAACCTTGTAGTGACATATTTTATTAGTATTATCCTATGTGTGTCAGTTGTGTAGTAGTACTATGAGGTAATACTGGTTTTGTTTTTCAAGCTATGTTGTTATTTGTCATCATGACTTCAAGTGTTTGTTTATCTTGGAAATAGTATGGGGAATCTTCACCGTTCCTATCAATTTAAACAATGTATTGACCCTCAGTTTTACTATAATGTCAAGTTTTGAGGGGGCACATAATGTTGAGCTCCTCTGGCCACAGAGGCTTAACTTTCGTGATGGCGGCAGGAAACGACTCCTCTGCTCGATTGCTCACCTGTGTTCTGGAGACACCTCACTGGTCGCTATCTGGACCCAGGAGTATGCTGTCAGCCTCTAGATTCAGCAAAGCTCCGACCAGGTGCTGCTCAATAACTTTAGGACCACAGTCCCTGAAACAAGAAGGTTGTACCTCCTACTTCATAACTAATTTATAATCTATTTCCAGACTGAACACAATACATAACAAACACTGAGTTCAGAGCGGTAGGCCAACTGTCAGCTTCATCTGAAACAATTTTCACCAGTATACTCCTCCCTAATGGTTACCACGCCTCTGCAATTCCAGCATTAGTTCCTTCTAGTCAATAAGATAGGTGTCAGTGTACTGTTTGGCAATTCCATGCAGTTTTACTTTTCTCCGACACCTTCTGTTCAGGTTGGAGCACTATATAGGCTTTGCCTCATGTTCGCTACTGAACCACACACATATATAGACATAAATTATCAATTTACATTCAATTTTCATTAAAAAGATATTGAATATATCAAGCTTACCACAATTCATGGAAATAATACACAGTTACGTTGACTGGCAATGAATATAGCACAATTTCGATCTGCCGATGTCCCAGGCTTTTATTTAGAAAAATATGCACTGGCGCTCAACGCACTGGTTCTTTAGAAAGTTTATTTGAAAATGTGGTACTGAACTGACGTTCCTAATTGCCTATAATGGCGGGTCTAACCAATCGAGCCATGTTTACACAAGTTGAAAAAAGTACCCTTCCTTCCGTCTCCCCTAACAACAAAAGATAGTATTTGTAGCCCGACTAATCGTGTTTAGCCTTACATTTACTGCGCTCCAATCAAATAGGATTTAACATGGGGACCTATTTCCCGTACAATGGTGGTGTCAAAATCTGCCACTGAGCGATTCTGATTTTGGTGTTGTCTGACACCCTCACTATTTCTTTTGGCTATAATTTGGTAATTCCTAGACTATTTGCGTAACACTTAACATATTATTTGTCAGCAAGTCCTAAGGAACCAAAATATACAAATTTAAGGGAGCTAAGTGGCTGCGTTCAAAATATGTATTTTCTTCTAGGATAGTCGTGCTGTTGCCACCTCCTCACTTCCAAACTTTATGGTGTCTGCTGTACTGTCATGCTTTCAAACGTAAACCAGTATAATGTCATGTTTCCCAATAAGCGTTTTGTTAGTTTTTAAACCTAACTCTCGTATGGGTAGTGTTTTATATCACTGTCTATCTGAAAAAAAAAGTATTGCTTCTGGCCTTTCGCTTGGGGTGGGTGGCATTAATTGTATATCGCGAGACGCGTGTTTAGTGTTGCATACGTTCCTGCTTTCAGCCCTCCCTTCTCTCTATCCTAAGTTCATCTGTCTTTTCATCACGCCGTGTATAAAATGAAATTAATGGAAGTATTAATTTAGGTCATTACGCAGGGTGCCTAGCTCAAGGTTTTCTTAGAATTGCCGTACACGTTTTATTGAAGAAAGCGTGTAGTGATGCAGTAGGCTTTTACTATCAACGTGAAACGTTACAATTTGCAGACGAAGTAGAAAACAAGGGGGATTTCGAGTACAGTCATTGTGACAGCACTGTTCTTTACCATTCTTCTTTCCTTTTATTGAAGTTATTTGTTAGGCTTTACATTTACTTTTTAATTTATATATGTGGATTAGAATTTCACACGACAATGACTATACTTGCCAGATTCCATAGCACAAACTTCTAACATAGCAAATGTTCTCGCGTTTAAGCGAAAAACATAAACATTACTAACAATGTAACAATCGATTAAAATTGTTTTATTAATAATCGATAGAAAATATTTGAAGTACATGTCAACACAAGGAGCAATAACTGTCATTTTGATTAATACGTTTTATTTGTTATTTCCTGAAATAAAATAAAATCTGATTGGTTTGGTTTGGGGTTCTGCTATTAAAGACCATCTTCCTTGCACACAGACAACTCCATTAGTGCTCCAACCTCCTGCTTTAGATCACAGAAGTAGGATCTCAGCATAGTATGTGAACTCCGTAGCGAGGGTCTCAATGTATGTATACTGGAATCAAACGTTCTATAAATATATTTGTGGTGGGTAGGTTTCCTAATTTTTACATTTTGCCAAGGCAGCGGCCTTATGGCCTACTCTTTACGATTTCCAACTGCCGAGGGATTTTTAACTTATGCAACTTTCCCATAGGACCTCATAATTTTTCGCCCTTTTCCGAGAAGGCTAGTCGTCCGATTTCACTGCCCAGGAGATCAGGGGGGAGATTGACATCAATAAGACGCACTGGCTCTGAAAAATGTGTATCAAATATATTCCCTGTACAGGGAACCGACCCCGGTACCTTTAGAATTAGAGGCGGGCGCCATACCTCTTAGCCACTCCGATCCCGGAGATTTTAAAATCTGAAATGGCTAAATATACTGATGTTACAAGACACAGCGAAAATTGTTGCCGCCTATGAAATCATGTGTTGAACAAACCGGACCTTACTCTGAACTGCAATATAACTGTTATATAACATTTCATGTTATAAAATAACAATTAATATTCTGTATTTTGACAGATGTCTCATTGTGCCGGGTAGGGTGTATGTGGGTGGATGTAGAACAGTGGTTCCCAAAGTGGGCGGCACCGCCCCCTGGGGGCGTTGGGAGTATCCAAGGGGGCGATACGGAAAAAAGGGGCAAGAGGGGGGCGTTCAGTAGTAAACAGGGGGCGTTCAGTAGTAAGGGGAGGTTAAGAATTTGACAGGCTAAATTCGGTACTAGCGGGAGGGAAATGGGTTGTGGATTTGAAAGACAACGTCAGTGAGGCGGGGACGATGCGGATGATTGCATTACTAGAATCATTAAGCAAGGCATAGTTTCGCCTATACGTGCCATTCTGAGCTCAGGAAACCATCGCTAATCATAAAATGAAATCGGGAGCTGCTACAAAAGCGGGGATAACTAAACACCCATTGTCCATTCGGTCACTCCTGAAGAAAGAGAAACGACCAGCGAGAAGTCTGTGGTTGGCTCATTAAGATTTTAACAGAATGTGAAAACCATTCATAAGGAGTGTTTACTAGTTTAATATGGGCTTTGGCATTGGCAAGTTGTGCCCAGGGTGTACTTTCGGCTGGATAATAAATCCATCACTGGACACGTGCAGCGAGGAATTAGGAAGGATGGACGAGGAACTGATATCGCTGCAAAATGACGTTGAGCTTAAGCGAATGTTTAAAAACAATCATAGCAAGACTTGTGGTTGAAGAAAGAAATCTCTGAACGCAATCCTACAGTGTGGGGAGAGGTTAAGATGTTCTGTATTGCCTTTTGAACATCGTATTTAGTAGAGCGGGTTCAGCGCGGTTTTTCAACTTCTTTAAAAGTACAGTATAGAAACAGACTGCAAATTACTGAACATGAGGATCTGAGACTCCTCCTGAGTAACTTTCAGCCTGATGTTGAAAAGCTGACATCACCGCACCAGGCACATCCATCTCACTGAAGTTAAAAGAACTTTGAAGTAAGTTTGTTAACCCTCCACTCCCAAAGGAGCATAGGCCTTCAACAAACACATGCCAAATCCTCCTGTCACGTGCCATCATCTCAAGTTCTTTCCACATTCTCCTCATCATTTTCACCTCTGTTTCCAGCTCTCTTCTCCATGTGCTTCTTGGTCTACCTCTGCCTCTCTTGCCCTGGGGGTTCCAGAACAAGGACTGCCATTACAAGCTTTATATTAGACTGTAATAAATAGAGCAATTAGTCGTCACTGTTTTGAACTAGCAGTTTCTCTTATCTTTCACTTTTTATAGTTTTTATGTAATGTGAGGAAATGCAAGGGGCGCTGGGGACATGCCCTGGCACCCAAGGGGGTGGTGACCCAAAAAAGTTTGGGAACCACTGATGTAGAAGATCAACCAACAGTCATTCACCGCCCGTCTAGCTCACTGCCTAGGTAGAAATACAAGAACTCCAAAAATCAGTTCAATCTCCATAAATATATTATATCACAAATAAGTCACAATGGGCGCAGGGCTAATACAATCCCTGGCGACATAATAAATCCGAGTATTCTACAATCTCTCTGATTCTCGGAATAACTACAGCCACAAAGTAAGCTACTTCATAAATTCACTGCACACATCTGGACCTCTGCTCGCACACTACACACAACATCTACCCTTCTCTTCTCTACGCTCTTCGCTGTCTGCTGTCTCCTGTCTACTCACTCAACCCACCTCTCTGTCCGACTGACCCCTTTCATTCGTATTCACCCAAACACGTGAAAACCTTCCACACCTCACTGAGCGCCGTTCACACATATCTATCGCTTGCAGCCTGTCTTAATCTGTACTCACAACATCGCTTGTAGCTTAAATATTACAAGGCAAGCATTCACCACTCACAACAAGTTAATCTACCGGTTAGGCTCCCACTGGAGCACAGGAATGTTCATGCATGCAAACACCCTGAAAACACTCCGTGACACTCATGTGAATTAGTCAGACAGGAGTGGAGAAATAACAATTTAAAACTAGGAATTGACTTTTCAATTTCCTTGCAACTGTGTTGTATTGAAAACGGTAACGTAAAATTCTCTGAAAACCTCCATACATTTCTTTTTGTATTCTTTTGTTACAAAAGAAGCATGGGTGCATAAGATCAGTTGACCTCCTTACAAGAATCATGTGCTAAACCACTTAATTTGTCATGAAGTGGTTGTTTCTATAGCAAGTGGTTTTCTGTGATCAGGTTGCTTCTCCCACGTTCATCCTTTTTCGTATAATTTATAACTCGCAGACGTCAACTTGAATGTGTTTAAAGAAAGCAGTGGTTAGCTTGAGGTTGTTGGTATCCCCATAAAGTTTGTCCAGGAAAAGTGCTGATGATCGATCATATATGCATTCCCTGTTACTGGTAATTTCGTAGCCTTTGCAGCAGATGTTCAGCAGTCATTTTCCCGGTGCCCCAGCCACACTTAACAGTAGTTCCTATCGTTAGCTTGTTGAATAGGTGGCATCTCAATCTCTTGTGGCGTGAGCCGAGTCTGAAGATTCTTCTTCTTGAAGAAGGGGTCCATAGCATAGCAGTTCTGGTGATGGTGTCCCTTCTGAGGACATGGCCAACCCTGTTTCAGCGTCTGCCCTCAATGATGTTGTGCATGCCTTTTTGACTGCACCGTGTAAGCAGTTCCTGGTTGGAGATGGTATTTGGCCAACTAATTCCAAGAATGTTCCTTAGGCAGGCTGTGTGGAAGGAAGATAATTTGGACATTACATTCGTTGCCGTTTCCGTAACATGACTTTTTTTTTTTTTAAACATAGACAGGGGTGTCGGCCCTGTGCTTAAACCCCCCCCCCCCCCCAACCACCCATCTGGAGGACCAGGGTGTCTGCTTTAGTCTGGAAGTGTGTGGATTTTGTCAAGAGTCAATGAGGGTGTAATTAGCTTCACCGACAGGTTCACTTCCACATTTGAATACTGTATCATTGTGCTTAGCAGGTGGTCATATAAGGATGACTTGAGATGTGCATTGTTAGTAGAGTATAAATCTAAGGAAATGTACTGTTGACAATATAATATTCCGTTCTTGAACTCTACTTCACATCTGTAGGGAGAGCCATAAGTCCCTTACCTTTTTGCTTAAAACGTGTAGCTTTTATATGTAATGGTATATGTGAATGAAATTCACCATAACAATGACAGAACACTCAAATTCATCATCATCTTCATCATCATCACATGTCAGCTCCTTGAGAAGCATAGGCCTGCAACTACTATTACGACTACTACTATGACTACTATTATGACTACTATTATGACTACTACTATGTCCAGTCTTCCTGTCACGTGCCATCAGTTCAAGAACTTTCCATATCTTCTTCATCTCCTTCATATCTATCTCCAATTCTCCTCTCTATGTGTTCCTTGTTCTCCTTCTACCTCTATTATCATGGGGATTCCAGAACAAGGACTCTGATAATGCTATCAACAGGTTTACTCAAGGTCTATTGCATCCTTCTTCAACGTTTACTCAAGGTCTATTGCATCCTTCTTCAACGTCTACTCAAGGTCTATTGCATCCTTCTTCAACGTCTACTCAAGGTCTATTGCATCCTTCTTCAACGTCTACTCAAGGTCTATTGCATCCTTCTTCAACGTCTACTCAAGGTCTATTGCATCCTTCTTCAACGTCTACTCATTCCATCCTTCTTCAACGTCTATTGCTATCCTTCTTCAACGTCTACTCAACGTCTTCTCAATGTCTAACGTCTACTCAATTTGCATCCTTCTTCTACTCAATGGTCTATTGCGTTCTACTCAAGGTCTATTGCATCCTTCTTCAACGTCTACTCAAGGTCTATTGCATCCTGCATCCAATTCTTCAACGTCTAACTCTAAAGGTCTATTGCATCCTTCTTCAACGTCTACTCAAGGTCTATTGCATCCTTCTTCAAACGTCTACTCAAGGTTATTGCATCAACGTCTACTCAAGGTCTATTGCATCCTTCTTCAACGTCTACTCAAGGTCTATTGCATCCTTCTTCAACGTCTACTCAAGGTCTATTGCATCCTTCTTCAACGTCTACTCAAGGTCTATTGCATCCTTCTTCAACGTCTACTCAATGACTATTGCATCCTTCTTCAACGTCTACTCAAGGTCTATTGCATCCTTCTTCAACGTCTACTCAAGGTCTATTGCATCCTTCTTCAGCGTCTACTCAATGTCTATTGCATCCTTCTTCAACGTCTACTCAAGGTCTATTGCATCCTTCAAGGTCTATTGCATCCTTCTTCAACGTCTACTCAAGGTCTATTGCATCCTTCTTCAACGTCTACTCAATGACTATTGCATCCTTCTTCAACGTCTACTCAATGACTATTGCATCCTTCTTCAACGTCTACTCAAGGTCTATTGCATCCTTCTTCAGCGTCTACTCAATGTCTATTGCATCCTTCTTCAACGTCTACTCAAGGTCTATTGCATCCTTCTTCAACGTCTTCTCAAAGTCTATTGCATCCTTCTTCAACGTTTACTCAAGGTCTATTGCATCCTTCTTCAACGTCTACTCAATGTCTATTGCATCCTTCTTCAACATCTTCTTATTATCTCTTGTTCCACCGGCGCATAAATGGTTTGTTCATTAGTTCCACGTCAGTGATCTTGTCTTCAGCACATATCTATATGGCAGCGAGACATGGACAACCTATGCTAAACAAGAAAGAAGGCTCAATACCTTCCATCTACGGTATCTACGCCACATCCTCGGTATTTGTGGACTGACAAAGTGACAAATGTCGAGGTGTTGTCACGTGGTGACCTCCAAAGCATGTATACATTGCTTAGACAGCGAAGACTACGCTGGCTTGGCCATGTCCGCCGCGTGGAATATGGTCGCATCCCGAATGATATCTTCTACGGACAACTGAGGGATGGCAAAAGAACAGTTGAGCGACCGTAGCTGAGGTTTAAAGATGTGTGCAAGAGAGACATGAGGGCATTGGATATAAATCCAGCAACCTGGGAGGGTGAAGCTACCGATCGCACCAAGTGGCGATGCTCTCTACGGCGCCACTCAGATTGGGAGAAAAGAAGCTCTCACGGCAAGAAAAGAGAGGAGAAAACGTCGAAAAGAACACCAGGAAAATAAGCAGCTGAAGGCTGTCACCTCAGGAACGCATTCCCATAGTCAGTTATACCTAAAGGGGCTAGTATTTTTATTGTAATGATCTAGTCATGCCACTTCAGTTCTTCTGTTCTACACAAGCACTCATTTATGAATGTCTGTAGCTTTTTGCTTGTGTTTGTTGTTCTCCGTCTTTTAGAGCCATGCCAGGCTTGATATTTGAAAAGAAGATTCTGATTTGTGTGTTGGATTTCTTCTTCTGCGTTCGTCCAGAAAAGGACGTTGGTTGCGTTGTGTCGCCGTTTAGCAAAGCTGCGATATCTGCGCCTTTCGGCCCGACACATCCGACTTTTGCACGGCATTTTTTAGGACCGGGTTTGCCTTCCCACTTCGACCCCTACTCTCTCAGCCAGACTGCAGTGATGCAGCCTGTTTCCAGGACCACCACTTGGAGGTGGAGTAGGGTCTTGGTCAGCTCTGGTTCGCTGACTCTGACTCAAGCAGTCAGCTATGGGTTGCTGACTGCATTCCACTTTTGACGCGTCTTAGGTCCCGCGTGTTGGATTTGGTTTAAACACTTTAATTATTTGTTGATAATTATAAACTTATTTACTCGTATCATGAAAAATGGTGCTTCATTAATGTTCATATATCAAATAGCCTTTTTCGAAAATTTCGACAAACTCTTTGACATAAATCTTGATCAAACCTATGAAACTCTTCTGTAATTGTTGTTTTGAGATCCTTTATGGCTTTAGGTTTCTGACCATATACCTCGTCCTTTAAATATCAACATAAAAATAATCTGACGGAGTTAAGTTGAGGGATCTCGCAGGTGATTTGATTGAACCTCGTCTTCCAATCATCTGTTAGGTAATTTTTCATCAAGAAAATTTCTTTTTTAAAAAAAAGTAATAGCAAGCATAATAATGATGATAATAATAATAATGAATAAAAAAATGAATAAACTCAAAACCCAGGACAATATTAGACGATCTCTGAAAGACCAAGGACTAGATTGTAACAAGGCCAGGAGGAAGACAGCCGATAGGACAGTATGGCGTTCCCTCTGGCAAACCTCTACACCCCAGAGTAGAAGAGGAACGACTGAGTATAATAATTATAATTATAATAATAATAACAACCATTAGGGGAGATAGACATGCTGTACTTGAAATTTTACGGCTTCCTGCAAAAAGGAAAGAAGAAACGATTAGGGTAATCTGCTAAGCATTTCTGCTTACATAATACACAACATACACATTTTAAATTTTCTTTATCACATTTTAAAGCTAAGAGTGGGGATCGGAGTGGCTGAGAGGTATGTCGTACGCCTCTACTTCTGAAGGTACCGGGTTCTGAAATATTTTTTACAACCAGTGGTTCCTTATGATGTCATACTCCCCACTGGTCTCCTGGTTAGTAAGATTCTGCATGATCTCCTGGTTAGTGAGATTCTGCATGATCTCCTGGTTTGTAAGATTCTGCATGATCTCCTGTATAGTGAGATTCTGCATGATCTCCTGGTTAGTGAGATTCTGCATGATCTCCTGGTTAGTGAGATTCTGCATGATCTCCTGGTTAGTGAGATTCTGCATGATCTCCTGGTTAGTGAGATTCTGCATGATCTCCTGGTTAGTGAGATTCTGCATGATCTCCTGGTTAGTGAGATTCTGCATGATCTCCTGGTTAGTGAGATTCTGCATGATCTCCTGGTTAGTGAGATTCTGCATGATCTCCTGGTTAGTGAGATTCTGCATGATCTCCTGGTTAGTGAGATTCTGCATGATCTCCTGGTTAGTGAGATTCTGCATGATCTCCTGGTTAGTGAGATTCTGCATGATCTCCTGGTTAGTGAGATTCTGCATGATCTCCTGGTTAGTGAGATTCTGCGCTGATTCTGCGTGAAATTAACTTCTGCTTTATACTTCATTACACACTTACGGATAAACTATATGATAAGCGCTTAAGCGCCACACGCGTTTTGTCAATTTGATGTTACATTTTTTGACTGCAAGCTATAAACTCCTTGAAAAATTATTTGTGGCTTTTTAGTGCATTAAAATCGTGTGTTTAAAATATTGTTTTTTTATTTTTATTTTCTTCTTTTTAGTGTTATTTTTTTGTTGTTTTTAAATGTAAGTCAAATGTAATCGATCCGCTAATGACATTATCAGTTTGCGATAAACGAGTCCAGAGCACAGGAGGCGGATTTCATTATTCAGTATATTACACGGAAAGTTAATATTTTTATTTTGTTTTTGTTTTTTTTATTTAGATAAGAGTTGTAAATTACATTTTTTTAAATGTATTTGTCAGTTAAGTGTATGTCTGTGTGTCTGTGCAGCGCGTGCGATAGTGTGTGTGTGTGTGGAGGGGGGTGGGGGAAGAAGTTTCAACATTTCTCTCAAGAGAGACAATCTTGTTGGAAAGAATACACCTAGATTATTTGCAGTTATCGTCCATTTCCGTGCTGATACAATCCAAACAAAAAATGATTATTAATTTTAATTTTATTCATTTTATTATTTTTACTACTTATTATTGTATTGTCAAAGGTAATACACAACTATGCCAAGTTTCAGAGCTATTGCTCATCTGGAAGTGATTGAAAAATCGATTGAAGGTGACAAGAAAGTGACATACAAGGCAAGTTAAGGAAAAGCGTGTAAAAATATACATTTTTTGCACAATGAAGTAATTTTGTTTTATTTTTTCAGATATATAAAAAATGACGGGGAATAGTCAATTAACGTTTTTAAGAAAGAAAATTACTATATATATTAACAAATAAAACGGTATTGAATCAATTTTACAAATTAACGGTACGCATGAAACACGGGACGTTAGGGGTTTCACCCTTCGGCAGCCACAGTTACAAATAGGCAAAAGTCTGGGATAAGGAAGAGATACCAGCAGAATGGAAGGAAGGATGTCTGGCTAAGTTGCCTAAGAAGGGAAATTTACAAGAGTGCACAAATTATAGAGGAATAATGTTACTATCAGTGCCAGTAAAAGTATTAAACAGGATTATTCTTGAGAGATTCCATAGACAAGAAACTGAGAGATGAACAAGCAGGTTTTCGACAAAACAGATCATGTACATACCAGATATCCACTTTGAGAATAATAGTTGAACAAAACCTGGAATGGAATTCACCACTATACATCGGATTTGTGGACTACGAAAAGGCATTTGACAGTGTAGTCAGAGAATCCCTTTGGAAATTGATGAGGCATTATGGAGTTCCCCTGAAGATCATTAATTTAATAAAGAAAACATATGAAGACATGACATGCAGAGTTCTTCACGAAGGACAGCTTACAGAACCGTTTGGGATAGGAACAGTAGTGCGACAGGGATGCCTCTTGTCTCCATTTCTTTTCTTACTAGCAATAGACTGGGTTATGAGATCATCGACAACACACAACAGAAATGGAATCCAGTGGACTCTGACTAAGCAGTTGGAGGATCTGGATTTTGCTGATGACTTGGCTCTTCTGTCCCATAGCCGTAATCAGATGCAGGACAAATTGAAAACACTCGATGAGAGGTCACAGCAATTGGGTCTGAAAAAACACAGGGAAAAGACAAAAATAATGAGAATAAATGCAGGTAATGATAACAGGGTTTAACTTGAAGAAATACCAATACAAGATGTAGAATCGTACACATATCTTGGTAGCAATATAGACAAAGTTGGAGGGACAGACAGTGATATCAAACTAAGAATACAAAAAGCAAGAGGAGCTTTCATTGCATTGTGAAATATATGGAGATCAAGAGAAATCGGATCCAACACGAAAATAAGAATCTTCAACTCAAATGTGAAGTTAGTCCTATTGTATGGCTCTGAGACATGGAGAACAACAAAGACAACAACCAAAAAGCTACAGACTTTCATAAATGGGTGCTTGCGTAGAATAGAGGGATTAAAATGGTATGACAAGGTTACCAACGTGGAACTGATGACAAGAACTGGACAAGTGCCAGTGGAACAAGAGTTGAGAAGAAGACGATGGCGATGGATAGGACACACACTGAGGAAACCTGTTGATAGCATTACAAGGCAGTCCTTGTTCTGGAACCCCCAGGGCAAGAGAAGCAGAGGTAGACCAAGAAGCACATGGAAATGAAAGCTGGAAACAGAGGTGAAAATGATGAGGAGAACGTGGAAAGAACTTGAGATGATGGCACATGACAGGAGGACTTGGCATGTGTTTGTTGAAGGCCTATGCTCCTTTGGGAGTGGAGGGTTATGAATGAAACACGGGACGTTAGGGGTTTCACCCTTCGGCAGCCACAGTTTACAAATAGGCAACAAGGACAAGAAATATAAAAATATGAAATTACAGAAGTGCACAAAATATAGTATTCACGAAACGAAAACAGGGTAGCAGCAATGATTATAGTATAGTGTAAGTCAATAAATAAGGGGGCTGCTGTAAAACTGGTATGGAAATGAATATATATATATATCCCAACTAACATAATTACCGATGTATGTTACGTCCAGCGTTGCCACAGCTGGGTATTTTTTAACTAGATCTGGGTTTTTGGGCTTCCGTCTGGGTATCTGGGTATTTTTTTCTCCAAATCTGCATTAATCTGGGTATATTTGACAATTGACATTTACAATGTATGTATATTCTGTGCACTGAACATTATACATTATATTTATATTATAATTAAATGTAAAAAATTATGTGCTATATATCTTTTATTCCTTACTTACTTACTTACTTAGTCGTTCCCCTTCTACCGTGAGGTGTAGAGGTTTGGAAGAGAGAGCGCCAGACTATCCTATCGGCTGTCTTCCTCCTGGCATGGTTCCATTCTAGTCCTCGGTCTTTCAAAGACTGTCTAATGTTGTCCTCCCAGCGGACTCTGGGTCGTCCTGGGGGTCTGGATCCTTGGCTCTTTGTTTCCCATGCTTGTCGTGGTAGCCGGTCTTCTCTCATTCTGCAGACATGGCCAAACTATCTTAGTTGGGACTGTTCTACTTGGGTCTGCAGGGGGTGGGATTTAAGGCCTTGACGTATCGTCTGGTTGCGTACCATGTCTCTTCTTGTTACTTCAACCACCTTCCTCAGATACCTCATTTCTGAGGTTTGGATCTGGCTTTTGTAGGTTGTAGTCATTGCCCATGACTCGCATCCATATGTCAAGACTGGGACTTAGGTGGAGCGGTATACAGCCATCTTCGTTTTCTTACCAACCTCTCTCTTGCTGAGGAATCCTCGATTTATGGCCTGAAAAAGTCTCCCAGCTGCTGCTTTTCGAGTGGCCAACTCTTCTTTGATGCCTCCCTTTCGGTCAATAATAGCTCCGAGGTATTTAAAGTGGTCTACCTGCTCCAGGACCTGTTCTCCCAGCTTAATCTGATGTCTTCTTTCTTCTCGTGATATCACCATGGATTTTGTTTTAGAGCTGCTTATGACCATCCCTCTCTTCTCCAGCTCTTCCTTCCAGACTTGCAGGTTGAATTGGAGATGTGCCTCTGATTTAGCAATCAGGGCAACATCATCAGCAAATGCCAGCTCCGAAATACAGACCTGTCTCATCTTCCAGTACCCCACTGAATACTTTCTTGTTTTCTCCTTACATGCGTTAATGACATCGTCCATGAGGAGTATGAAAAGGTAAGGTGACAGGATATCACCTTGTCTTACACCAGTGGTGGTCCTGAACTTTTCTGACTTATGGTTTGCTGTCCTCACGTAATTTCTGCAAGACTTGTAGAAGCTCTGTATAGCATGAATCAGAGGTGCTGGAATGTTCTTCCTTGCCAAACAATTCCAAAGTTTGCTCCAGGGGACCCTGTCAAACGCCTTTTCCAGATCTATAAAACAAAGATGGATCTCACTCTTATACTCAAGGGCCTTTTCACTCAGCTGTCTGAGTGTGAAGATTAGGTCTTGAGTACTTCGATTCGCTCGGAATCCGCACTGGACCTCATCCAGTTGTGGCTCAGCTAGGCGTCGGAGTCTCTGCTCTAGGATTCTAGAGTAGATTTTACCAGGGACACTGAGAAGGGATATGCCTCTATGGTTTCCACACTGTCGATTGTCACCCTTTTTGAAAATTGGTGTTATGATGGCAATCTCCCAATCCTTTGGTATGGTCTTGTTGTACCACGCTGCCTGTAGAACCCTTAAGAGTAATAGGTCGCCTGATGCTCCCATGTACTTAACCATTTCTGGTGTTATACCATCATGCCCTGCTGCTTTGCCCATCTTGATTTTCTACAGTGCTGCCTTCAGTTCTTCCATCTTTATTTCATCTTCACCATCATTGGTTTTCTCTTCTGTGCTAGTGGTTATCATTTCTGATGCTTCACCATGCTCACCATCCAAGAGTTCTGAGAAATATTCTTTCCATCTTTCCATTACTTCCTTCGGGGCAGTAAGCAATTTGCCTTGCTTGTCCTTTATAAATTTGAGAGGGCATTGTTTTTCCTTTCTCATGTTCTTTAGGGTCTTATAGAACAATTTCTGGTTTTCTTGTGCATCTTTTTCTTGCTTTTCTCTAAATTCTTCCCAGGACTTCTGTTTTGCTGCTAGCACCTTGTTCTTTACTTCTGTTCTGAGTGTCACATATTCTCTATATTTTTCCATCTGTCCTGTTGTGTTTTTAGCTCCTAATTATTGTTTTCATGCCATTTTCTTCTCTCTTATTTTCTCTTTGACTTCCTCTGTCCACCAAGGTGTCCTCTTTCTCTTGTTCCCAAGTCGGACTTCACCGCATGCTTCTATTTTTTTTATTCCACTTAAATTTAATTCTTGTTTTTAACCACATCAATGACTTTGTTTTTTGACTCGTTTACATCAGCTATCTATTTCCTGTTATTCTGTTAATGGCTGTCATCTACAATACTCAGTCATTTTTGCGATGTGTTTTAAAGTATTCTTTTTAAATTTTAGATTTAAGCAGATAAACAGCATATTGTTTTGTTTTTGTTATTATAAGATTATAAAATGAGCGATGATGAAGGTAAGCTAGGTAGTTGTAGCAGCAAGACGACACACACACCACTGCGTAAAGAAGTGAAGCCAAGGTATCATCAGGCTTTTTGTGAAGAATGGCTAACAGACAGCGAACTGAAGGATTGGATAAAGCCGGACTCTGGCAATCGCTATGCTGCGATTTGTACAGTCTGTTCCTGTACATTAACTAATGCCAACAAAACAGCTTTATTGACACATAAAAGCACACAGAAGCACATGAAAAAAGTTCGGAGCCAAAAGCAAAACTCTGAACATTAACAAGTTTTTCATCAAACCAAAAGAGCCCTGTCTCCAAGACAAAATTGCTAAAGCGGAGATACTGTTGTCGGCTTTAATGGCAGAACATAATACTCCGTTTTCGCAAGCTGATCATTTTATTGAATGTTGCAAGCAGATGTTTCCAGACAGCACAATTGCTCAAAAAATGTCACTGAAGCGCAACAAGCATTTGTGTGAAACAATTTCCAATCGAAAACTAGCCAAGCAAGCAGTTGCCAAAGATGGAGTTTGTCATAAGTTTAATCCTAATAAAAGCGTGGTTGAAGATGTGCGTGAAGGACGTTGTCGGCAGAGATATATTTGGATCGCCACAATCAAGATTCCACGTTGTCAATTCATGCATATGATCTTGACGAAGGGGAAGTTGTCGACATGGATGCCGAGTCGCTGACAAGTGACAATTTTTAACAGTAACAAGTTACAACTAACATTTTATATTTCATTTGAGGAACATTTTGTTAATGTAACTACTGTAAGTATGTTACTGTTAAAATATCTCATTTTCAAGAGTTCATATATTGGGGTGTTAATAAAATCATTTTTATATAATTGTAAATTTTTAGTAATAAAAAATAAAATAAAAATGAAGAAATAAATAAAAATTGGTAGCACACAGCTTATTTGTGCTAAAGTTGCACTAAAAGATTGTGTAAGCATCGTCTATCCCGTGTATTTGAGGCATAAAATAATCTGGGTATTTCTGGGTTTTTTAAAGAAGAAAATCTGGGTTTATCTCTAGAACTTGAGTGGCAACCTTGGATACGTCGGTCGGTCAGACTCAAAATAGTAACTCGCGCCAGAAAAAAAAAAGTGCTCAACGCACGGGGTACAATTTGCGCGGCGTGGGTGTTTATTAAAACAAATACTTTGGTTTTTTTTTTTTATTTTTTTTTTTAATTCTTTCACGAAATTAGTAGCGCTCGACAAAGAAAAAGTGCATAAAAATTGGTGTGCATGAGCCCTCACCCGATGAACAAATCATGAAAACTTGAAAGTTTTTGTTAAAACTCAAATGACGGTATTCATGAACAGTTTAATTACACTGTATAATGGAAAGAAACCAAAAACACTCTAAGAATGTACTTCTATCTGCTCATCCGGGAACGGAAACAGCACACTATAATTAAAAACCCGTCAAGTTAGACGGGTTATTTCTAGTTAATAAATACAACAGTATTGAATCAGTTTTACAAATTAACGGTATACAGGAAACACGGAAGACAACTCTAAAATGGTACTGAAGTTGGTGAGAGGAGTCGCTCGTGTAGTCATGCTGGTGGTGGGCATTTTGAACATTTAAACCCAATTTATGTTATATTGAAAAAAATTGTCTTTCTCTTATCTTTAAAATGTGATAAAGAAAATTAAAATTTGGTATGTTGCTCATAAAATATAAATTTTTAGTGTGTACACATAATTTTGAAACATGATGTATTTAGAAAAGGTAAGTGGCTTATATCTCACCCTGTGTATTATTACGTCTAAAAGGTTTGAAAAATGTTTCCCTTATTAGGCAATTGCCTTATAGATAACGTTAGTATCATCATCTTTTCCCACCAAAGCTGCAATATTTTCATGGCGCGTTTAGTGTGTAGAACTAAATTGCGCACCTGTTCAAACGACGCACATTTCTTCCCAATTTGCTTCATACGGATTAATTTATTTTTTTTTAAGAAGTATTCCTGCATCTATTGCTTTTCGGTGTCAAATTTTCTGGAATTTTCCCCAATTATATTACGCCGTTCGGGTAAGTATGAATAAGTGTCTTTATCATACATTTACATATTTAGCTAGAGAAGCCTCGTTTGCTCATCGCAGAAGAAGCTTCTATACTTTCGTGCCACTGTTTCCGTACTTCTGAAGGAAAATGGTCAAATGAGAATTTAGCTCCCCGTCATCAGGGGCATCCTGTAGAAATAGCACAACATAATTATTTCCTGCCATATTTTGACGGATGACTTACTCGTATTTTACTAATATATTTTTATGTCGGTGAATCAACTATTTTCTATGTTGCTTATCACTGAGTTTGTTGCCTTAGGCAAAAGTATAGTGTACTAACTATGAACATGACGCGCTCATGAAGAGATGACCCTAACATCCGAAGCCACGCCACACGGGGGCCACGATGGGCCCTCCCAAGATACTGTTGTCCACAGCCTTCATGTTTTTTGAACACCTCTTAGCTAATCAAAGGTACATAATTAAGGACTTACTTTCTCATTGATATATTGTGTTTGTTTCCCTTCCTCCAGTTACCACATACAACAAGAAATAAACAGTTACGTTGTATGTTGTTTGCATTAAAATTCATGATCTTTTCTAAATCTTTAAGCAGTGGCGGCTCGTTCTTAAGGGATATTGGTGCCCATTTCTACAACAGCGGCGTATCCTGGTAATGCGAGCTAGGCGTGCTGCTACTTAAAATGAATATGTACGCCTACTATTTAACCCCTTCCCCTCTTAATTTAAAAACCAACTATATTCTTCTTCTTCTTCTTCGTTCGCCCTGAAAAGGACGGTGGTTGCGTTGTGTCTGTTTACGCCTAAGCTGTGATATCTGCACCTTTCGGTCGACACATCCGACTTCTGCACGGCATTTTTTAGGACCGGGTTTGCCTTCCCATTTCGATCCACACTCGCTCAGCCAGGTTGCACAGTTGCAGACTGTTTCCAGGACCACCACGTGGAGGTGGAGTGCGGTCTTGACCAGCTCTGGTTCGCTGGTCCTGACGCAGGCAGTCAAGCTATGAGTCGCTGACTGCGGTCTCTATTGCTGCGTCTTGAGGTCCCCAACTATATTCAATTACGCAACGATAGTTATTCGGCTGGAAGAAAAACATTAACTAAATAATACATATTTTCACTTACAGGTTTCACTTGAAGATCAGATCTATTCTTCTTTCCTTTTGCAGAAATTTCTCTGTTACAGCATCGTAAAATGTATTCTTCATTCTAACCTTGCTCAAAAGTTCCTTTTCAATGGACAATAGGCTGAGACTGGAGAGTCAATCTTGACCTTGTGTAGATCTGTGGTAACTGTGGATTCGCTTTAAAGCTGAAAACGATCTTTCTACAGAAGCAGTAGTTGCTGGACTTGTCATTATCAATTCTGCCAGTTTGAACACTTCTTTAAAGCCTGAACTGAGATCATTTTAAACTAAGAACTGCAGTAACTCATGAACTGACTTGTAGCAGATCTCATCCGAACAATAAAGTACAACAAGTTCATTCTTCAATCTTACATAGTCGAACATTTCTCCATTAACGTCTTTTAATTTTTTGATGAGGTCCTCTGGAAAATTTTTCTTGAAACTGGTATACTTTTGCTCATAAAGAAGGTGGAAATACTCAAGTTTCTTTAAAGCTGCAAACCGTGTTTCTGTGTGAACACTAATGTTATCTGTCGTGAGACAATTCTAATCCACATATATAAATTAAAAAGTAGAGGTACAGCCTAACACATAAATTCAATAAAAGGAAAGAAGAATGGTAAAGAACAGTGCTGTCACAATGACTGTACTCGAGACCCCCCTTTTTATGCTTCGTCTGCATATTCTCACGCTTTCACGTTGATAGTAAAGCCTACTGCATCAATACACGCTTTCTACAATAACACTGTACTGCATTTCTAAGAAAAACCTTGAGATACGCAAGCTGATTAATGACCTAAATTAATACTAGCATTAATTACACTACGTTACCATAAACGAACAGACAGATGAACTTAGGATAGAGAGAAGGGAGGGCTGAAAGCAGGAACGCATGCAACCCTAACACGCGTCTCGCGATATACAATTAATGCCACCCTCCCCAAGCGAAAGGCCAGAAGCAATACTTTTTTTCAGATGGACAGTGATAAAAAACACTACCCATACGAGAGTTAGGTTTAAAAGCATGAAAAATTCTTATTGGGAAACATGACATTATACTGGTTTACGTTTGAAAGCCTGACAGTACCCAGACACCACGTCGTATCGAAGTGAACAGGAGGTAGAAGAAAATGCATATTTTGAACGCAGCCCCTTAGCCCCATTAAATTTATATATTTGGGTTCCTTAGGACTTGCTGACAAATAATATGTTAAGTGTTACGCAAATAGTCTAGGAATTAACAAATTATAGCCAAAAGAAAATAGTGAGGGTGTCAGACAACACCAAATAATAATCGCACAGTGGCATGTTTTGGAACCACTATTTTACGGGAAATGGGCCACCATGTAAAATCCTATTTGATTGGATAGAAGTAAATGTAAGGCTAAACACGATTAGTCGGGCTACAAATACTATTTTTTGTTGTTAGGGGAGACGGAAGGAAGGGTACTTTTTTTCAAACACTTGTGTAAACATGGCTCGATTGGTTAGACCCGCCAATATAGTCAATTAGAAGCGTCAGTTCAGCACCACATTTTCAAATAAACTTTCTAAAGCAACAGTGCGTTGAGATTCAGCTTATATTTTTCTAAATAAAAGCCTGAGACAGCGGCAGGTCGGATTTTGTGCCATATTCATTGCCAGTCAACGTAATTGTGTATTATTTCCATGAATTGTGGTAAGCTTGAAATATTTGATATCTTTTTAATGAAAATTGAATGTAAATTGATAATTTATGTCTGTATATGTGTGTAGTTCAGTAGCAAACATGAGGCAAAGCCTAGATATTGCTCCAACCTGAACAGAACGTGTCTGAGAAAAGTAAAATTGCATGGAATTGCCAAACAGTACACTGACACCTATCTTATTGACTAGAAGGAACTAATGCTGGAATTGCAGAGGCGTGGTAACCATTAGGGAGGAGTATACTGGTGTAAATTGTTTCAGATGAAGATAGCAGTTGGCCTACCGCTCTGAACTCAGTGTTTGTTATGTATTGTGTTCAGTCTGGAAATAGATTATAAATTAGTTTTGAAATAGGAGGTACAACCTTCTTGTTTCAGGGACCGTGGTCCTAAAGTTATTGAGCAGCACCTGGTCTGAGCTTTGCTGAATCTAGAGGCTGACAGCATACTCCTGGGTCCAGATAGCGACCAGTGAGGTGTCTCCAGAACACAGGGAAGCTATCGAGCAGAGGAGTCTTTTCCTGCCACCATCACGAAAGATAAGCTTCTGTGGCCAGAGGAGCTCAACATTATGTGTCCCCCTCAAAAATTGACATTATAGTAAAACAGAGGGACAATACCTTGTTTAAATTGATAGGAACTGGGAACTTTTCCCCATACTATTTCCAAGATAAACAAACACTTGAAGTCATGATGACAAATAACAACATAGCTTGAAAAACAAAACCAGTATTACCTCATAGTACTACTACACAACTGACACACATAGGATAATACTAATAAAATATGTCACTACAAGGTTCATATTTATAAATTATGTACATATACATTGTGATTACATTTGATTGTGATTCCTGGTTCACTGTGTAGTTGAATCAGGAGATATATTAGTGAAAGTAATTAATACATATCTATTTGAAACTTTACCATTGACTCATTTAAGATAGTCTTATAGAGTGTTAAATGTGTGTGAGTGTCACAGTGTTGTCAAGTGTGGTGGAATAAATTAAATTGTTTATCTGTCTGTTGTTGTTGTGACTTACACTTCATCATTTACATAACCCTAGACATTCAACGTAGTCATCACAATATTCCAGAATAATTCTGACTGAGGTATAAATGTGGTAGCAAGTAAGGTTATCTGTAAAACACTACACCTATTAGATACAGATACCTTCACAGCTGATCTCAGTCAGTACACTAAGTCCCTATAAATATTTATAACATCCCACTTTACCACATTATCAATGATTTCAAAATACAGTTGGCGTCATGCATATTTTCCTATACAACCACGGCGTCGTTTATTTGTTGGTGATTCAAATTCTTTTCCCCTCCTTCCCAATACAGCATACCAAATCTCATTAAAGGCAGTATCCCTTGCTCGTTGAAGTTCATTTTTGATCTCTTCTATTTTCTTGCAGCAGTACAAAATATCGAAATTTCTTGTTTGAAGTAAATTGTATAAAACAATTGTATATGCACGCTCCATCATAAGTTTGCCCAACTAACTTATCTTTAAGTTTGTATTCTTGTACCGTGCTAACTACATGTTTAAACAAACCTTCTGAGGTTCTATCCTGACTAACGTCGGTAAGCCCGACAAACCTTTCATAAACAACACCATCTAATACATATCTTAAGACGGTTGACAGCTGTGATTTACACGTGATATCACAACTCTCATCCAGAAGTATAGCAGCAAAGTTTGAAACGTGGACTTCCTTCTTTATTTCATCAATGAGGACTTCAGAGATAGCCTGAATGAGATCATTTTGCACAGCCAGAGAGGTTCCGCGGAAAACTTTAGAGCTCTGTAGGTGATGTTCCAAAAGAGGGTCATATTGCTGAAGTGCATCCAGAAACTCTAAATAGTTGCCTCTGTTGAAAGAGTCATTACATTCGTCATGTCCTCGGAAAGGAAGCTCCTGTTTACCAAGGAAGCATACCGCATCAATCAGACGTTTCAAGATATCTCGATTCTTTTTTACAAGTTCATTATGTTGGCTGATACTTATATCGAGCTGATCATTAAGCAAGACGTCCACTCTTTGTCGGCCAAACATTTTCAGCTGAAAAAAAAAAAAAACTCAACATGACATAGTTTTTAGTCTTTTCGTGTCTCTGTGCAGCTGTACTTAAGTGGTTAAGATCATCAAAACCATTTCTACTCCATACGTTGCCTTCTGAAGAAAATAAAAAAACAAGGCCAACAGAACAATTTATTCCTCTTTTCACAACCAGTTAACCAATCCACCGACTTGTAATGAGCTGTTGAAAAATGGCGTGTGTATACTTCTGTCTTAGTTTTATGTACTGTTTTTAAGAGTGGTAACTCAGGACATGGTTTACCGTTACTCACAATTGATAGTTTTTCACTAAAACTTAGTGAACAAAACTTCTTTTTAGCGATGTCGTCCAACACTTGCATTCTGGGTATATGTCAATTATCTCCGAAATACTAATTAACTTACAACTTGAAACTCACTGTCACTGTAATAATCTGCACTCCCGGCAACTAACAAAAATTAATCACAAAAAACACTGGACTTGGACACAGCCGATTTTTACAACTCGAGAGCTGCAAGACGACCGCACGCATGTTCGTATTGTATTGACGTATCTGGCCATGACCCCGATCCACACAAACCAGTCTTCAAACGTGAAACCGAAAGGTACAGCACGCATTGTGACGGAATTACCCGAGAAACTTCGGGCTATTGCTACCAACCAATAAAAACTGTACTATAAAACGCTTCTGGGAAACTGAAACTAGATATACTCGTAGATTCTTTGCGGGAAAATCCGTTATCCTGATGCGTGCGGTCCGAAAGCAGAACATTAGAAGAGAAATATTTTATAGAATAATAAATTAAATTTTTATTTTCCTTCGGGCATAGGTGTGCGCAGCACGCACAGCATACATAGAGAATACGCCACTGGTCTACAAGAACTTTAATGGGGGAACTTACTGTCGATATTTCAATAGTTATACAAGTATATAGCAAACCTCTGTAGATATATTATAACCGCCATGATTCTACACTGAGCCCTCCTCACGCTTTCTATCTTCTTTTTCTATCCATTCCTACTTCTTTAATTCGCGCGTTCCGTCTTCCGAATCATTCTGAATGCGGCGGTCACTGAATATCATCCCCAAGAATGCGAAATAAATGTTTGACGAAGTGTATGTTCCACAAATCTTGCTGTCACTATTCTGGGAAAAATGCTTTAATGCGCATGCGCAGACTTTACCTGCGGAGACATTCCTGAATATAACTAAAATAACTAGACTTATCTTTTCTTAATACTGAGTGTTGCCGAGGACGCGACTGACTTGTTAAGTTGGGAATAAATAAGACAAGCCGGTAATTTAACTCTCATTTTTACAATGAACAAATTTTATATATATATATATATATATATATAACAAAGTGTGTCTGTCGATTCCGTCAGTCAGCATGAATTGTAATTGTACATCTAAACGACATAGAAATATTAAAATTTGGCATGCAAAACAATAAATTCAGTACGGCGGCTTGGAATTGAGCCAGAAACGTTGAGAGAAATGCGACAACATTTTTCTATTGAAAAGGAAATGGCTAGGTTATTATAACACTAACAAATATATGAAATTTTAAATTAAAACTATTCTTATTTTACAATGCAGCCGTCTTTAAACACACAAATAATTTTGGCCTATGAAAGCATTTAAAAATATTTGAGTTTTTGACATTAATGTTATTGTATAATCCTAAAAAGAAATAACTTTAAAAAGTGGATTTTAAATATGCATTAAAAAATTACAAGTATGCTTTGTTCTGTGCGTCTGCACTGGAAACAAGCGATATCGGTTAGACTAAATTTATACGCGGCATGCACGCCTTTAAGGTGTGCCGGACATCAATGTGGTCTCTGTGAACATGAGTAGTTAGCAGCATGCATCAAGATTTCACGTGAAGAAACACCACTACCAGATGTAGATTCACACATATAGCTGGACAGACAATGATATCAAAATAAGAGTACAAAGAAGATAGATGAGCTTTCGTTGTATTGGGAAGTAAAATAAATCAAATTCAACACAAAAATCAGAATTTCAATTTAAATGTCAAGTCAGTCTTATTGTATGGCTCTTAAACATGGAAAACAACAAAAACAATAACCAAAAAAAAAAAACTACAGACTTTCAAAAATGGATGCTTGCTTAGAATGGATTGAAATGGTATGACACGATCACTAATGTGGAACTGATGACAAGATCACTAATGTGGAACTGATGACAAGATCACTAATGTGGAACTGATGACACGATCACTAATGTGGAACTGATGACCCGATCACTAATGTGGAACTGATGACAAGATCACTAATGTGGAACTGATGACAAGATCACTAATGTGGAACTGATGACAAGATCACTAATGTGGAACTGATGACACGATCACTAATGTAGAACTGATGACAAGATCCCTAATGTGGAACTGATGGCAAGATCACTAATGTGGAACTGATGACAAGATCACTAATGTGGAACTGATGATACGATCACTAATATGGAACTGATGACACGATCACTAATGTGGAACTGATGACAAGATTACTGATGTGGAACTAATGACAAAATCACTAATGTGGAACTGATGACAAGATCACTAATGTGGAACTGATGACAAGATCACTAATGTGGAACTGATGACACGATCACTAATGTAGAACTGATGACAAGATCACTAATGTGGAACTGATGACAAGATCACTAATGTGGAACTGATGACAAGATCACTAATGTGGAACTGATGATATGATCACTAATATGGAACTGATGACACGATTACTAATGTGGAACTGAGGACAAGATTACTAATGTGGAACTGATGACACGATCACTAATGTAGAACTGATGACAAGATCACTAATGTGGAACTGATGGCAAGATCCCTAATGAGGAACTGATGACAAGATCACTAATGTGGAACTGATGATACGATCACTAATGTAGAACTGATGACAAGATCACTAATGTGGAACTGATGACAAGATCACTAATGTGGAACTGATGATACGATCACTAATGTAGAACTGATGACACGATCACTAATGTAGAACTGATGACAAGATCACTAATGTGGAACTGATGACAAGATCACTAATGTAGAACTGATGACAAGATCACTAATGTGGAACTGATGACAAGATCACTAATGTACAACTGATGACACGATCACTAATGTAGAACTGATGACAAGGTCCCTAATGTGGAACTGATGGCAAGATCACTAATGTGGAACTGATGACAAGATCACTAATGTAGAACTGATGACAAGATCACTAATGAGGAACTGATGACAAGATCACTAATGTAGAACTGATGACAAGATCTTTTTTTCTTCTTCTTCTTCCTCGTTGTCGTAAAATTAACAGTGATACAACGTAAAAATATCTCCAAAGGATAAAATGTAGGGATAAAAAGAATGCGTAAGTTACTAGAAGGCATGATCGCCCACGCCGCGGGTCATCATCCGCCATGGAAATTAAATTGCTAGAACGGTTACCATTTGAACGGGATGAGAACGGCGGATCAAAAAGGTAAAAATATGACTGAAAAATTGCGTGAAACTAGCAAGGCTAAAAAGATGCAATTGGGGGGGAAACGGAGGAAAAGTCACGTCCCCAAGTTGACACAAGGTAACGAAATCGACAAAAGGGACCATAGTTATTATACGCAACAGTCATTTTTTTGGACGTTTTTGCGATATTTTGTCCTTTATTTGAATGCAGCGGCACACGTTTCACAGAAGATTCTAGAAAATATTTCGAAAAAAACAACTAACCTTGAAAAGTAACTTTTTCTTAATAATGATGTTAGGAATATAAAACCTAGCTGGCCGGATGGCCTATCTTGAGCAGTGAAATAATATGCTTTTATTTATACAGACGGATAGATAATAATGAAGATATTGACAAAAGACTGGGTTGGTCATATCGACGAACGACTGCATTGAAACAATAATGTCACTAATTTTCAAAAAAGTGTAGCCTTGAAGACGCCAGTGCTAAAATCTAGTTAGAATGAAAGAGAGGGACATTGGTGGGAGCTGTGGCTAAAAAAAACTTTAAAGACAAAATTTGTAGAGGGGACGGATAGGTTGGTTCAAAAACCAAGTACGTTTTTTGTGAAAACGCAAGTAGAGACGGACGGACTAACAGATAAAAATCCATACTTGACTGAAGCATGACTGAAATGACTTTAGTGTAGGAAATTTGAATTTGAAAAACACAAGGCCTTGATTGGCCACAGACAATCATATTATCAGCGCTCAGACGCGCTTTTTTGCCATTCCTCAATAGTTGACCAGTGATAGACACAGTAAATTTTAAGTGTGGTGATTTCCAATGAAGTAAATTGAAATAAGTTCAGGGACGCCATACTATAGCCAGCAGCTCAGCTGAGTTTTGCTAGCATTTCTGTGTTCTTTATTCATAATCTGGTAAGATTGAAATTATTTCTTTGTATATTTTAAATATTGTTTAATGTTTCGAGTGATTTGATACTGCCATATCGAAATCTAGCCTTACAACAAGTAAGGATTTGCTCTAGACCCCCCGCCCTAGTTCAGGGTCTAGGGACAAACAATATATAAACTCCAGCAAGGATTAGGAAGGGGTGATTTAGTGTTGAGAACAGTGAAACATATCACCTATCCTATTTTATGGCAGGAAGCTAATAAACATATTTCGGAATGTGTAGTCTGGGAGAACTTATCCTATGTGAAACCAACTTGGTAAGATGTGCTGTATGGTCAGAGAGATCTGACCCGTCTATATGGTGTTGTTGTTGTGTGGTGTTGTGTCCAGAATTAATTTAGAGGATGGAATTCTGACACATAACTAATACTTTGATTGCAGAGCTGTGAGTTTTTTATTTGGCACCAATGTGGTGTCAAATGTGTTGAATATTACAAGAGGGACCCGTGCAGTAACATTGTGTCAGAGCAGCCTATTATAGCCCCAAGCACGGAGAGGTGGATGGAGCCGCGGTAGCATAGTGGTTAGTGCACTGGCCTCCTAGCGCAGTGGTCTATGGTTCGATCCCCAGATGAGGCGGAAAATTTTTAGGCCACAAACGGCTCCTGGGTCGACCCAGCCCCCAAGCAGAGGAGAGGCGGGGTGAATATGCCACCAGACTCTGTGATATTAATTATGCCCCCAAGCACGGAACGGGTTCCTTTACCTTTACGGAGAGGTGGGGCCACCAGACTCTTGATATTTGCCCCCAAGCACGGAGAGGCGGGGGCCACCAGATTCCAGCACCAGAACTACTCTTTCAAAGTTACGTAAGCAGGCTGGTCTGCTGGATTTACACCAACTTCATAGACATAGCACCCAAAGTGAATTACTACTAAAACATCCCATTTCCTTCCATCATTAATGGACAATGTTTGGTAGGCATAGACAGGGAGGGATGAAGCCACCCCAACAGCACATCTATTCATCGTTCTCCCAAGGAAAATAAAATTATGAACTGTAGAAATATTAACTAATCGTGAAAATTGTATACGTACACACCTTTTATTTATCATGCCATTTATTCATGCCATTCACTCATAAATTTCAAAATCTTTCATATGTTCTGGCCAAAATAAAACCTTGGTTCAGAACAAATAAATTTAAAAAAAGATTTACTATCTAAAATTTCACCAGCTGAATTTAGTTCATTGTGTTCTAAATTTTATTGATAAGATTATATTATTTAATATCTGTGTGTGTGTTTGTATATGTCAATACAACACATTACATTCAGTACCCTAGATTTTAACGTAGCCACATTCATTAGAAAAAAAAAAATGTGTGAGGTCGTATAGTGGTAGCAAGAAGGGTCTTCTGTACATTCACAGCTACACTTATTTCAGGAGCCTTCACAGCTGACCTCACGCATCACACTAGGTGATAACACAACCATACAAATACCATCAAAATCCACTACATATATTGGGGGCTCGTCCGGGATAATTAGCATAAACAGTAATATAAGGATCTCCTGGTGGGAGAAATAAAATTAGGGGAACAAAATTGTAAAATTCCCTTAAAATTAAAAGTGTCCCTTTAAATTAAAAGGGCAATTAGAAGTTGGTGAATCTTCACAGCCAGTAATAATTAATTAGTTAACTGGTTAATTATAATTAGTTAGACTATAGTAATTAGAAGTACTTTAGTGGTTAGAGATTTATCTTGTACATTACTAAATTGTCTAAAAAGTATGGCGGAGCTGGCAAAATTTAGATCAGCTGCTGTGCTGACGGCAAAGGAGATGGGAATGGATGGTCAGATTTTAATTCAATATGTAACGGCTGAATGTGATAAATATATTGAACGGGAAGAAAGAAGATTAGAAAAAGAGGCTGAAAGAAAATTAGAGTCTGAAAGGTTGGCTGAAGAGAAGAGGTTACAAATTGAGGCGGATAGAGAAATTAAGAGGCTGCAGATTGAGGCGGACAAAGAGGCTAAAGCATTGGAGGCAGAAGAAAAACGACAGAAAAGGGAGGCAGAAGAAAAAAGATTGACTGCCGAAAGGGAGGCAGAAGAAAAAAGATTGACTGCCGAAAGGGAGGCAGAAGATAGAAGGTTGCAAAGGGAGCACGAATTACGACTAAGGGAGCTGGAGTTACAAGGCCAGGCTCCTGAAAATGGTGCCAGCCCTTTTGCCTCAGATGCTACGCCCAGTCTGGGAGCCTCAAACATGGCTATGGGGTTCCATTTAGACCATTTTGTTGAAAAAGACGATGACATAGAGGGGTACCTAGGACGTTTTGAGTTATTAGCTACTACATATGGGTTAGAGAGAGAGAGAGGTGGAGTTTAAAGCTATCACAGGGACTGAGAGGTACTTCTTATGAAGTCTTCGCAAAAATGAACAGAGACAATTATGACATGTTAAAGCAGGCTTTGTTATTGAGGTACGAAAAAAATGGGGAATTTTATCGTAAGAAATTTAGAAATGCCAAACTGTTGTCTGGGGAGACATACCACCAATTCTCTGCTAGACTGGAAACCTATTTGGAGAAATGGACTGCTCTGGGGAAGACCCAAGATCTTAAAGAAATGATCATGATCGAACAATTGAGAGAGTCCATGGCTCCAGACATGAGAAAATTTCTCATGGAACAAGGTGCAGAGAAGTTGGGGGAGGTTTTAAATGTCGCTGAGAGGTATCAGGCAGCCCAGGCAGAGGTAAGTGGTGCTAAAAAGAAGCACATAGATAATTTTAAAGCTCCACAGCCATTTAATAAATTTGACAATAGAGAACAGGGTAATAGAGGTAGGACAAACTTTGAGCGGCCAAGAAATGACTATCGCGACAGAAACTCACAGTTCAATGACCAAAAAAATAATGAAAGGAAACCGTTTAACCAAGGAAAAAGATGGTGTAAATGGTGCAAGAAAGATAACCATAACACCGAATTTTGTAGAAGGAAACCTTCAAACATTGCTGCAATGAAGTCGGGGACGCAAGGATTAAAGGTTAATCCTAATGGACAACAGGAACCTTATCACCCCCCAGTTTGTGAGGATGTTATTTGTAATGGGGTCACCATAAGGTGCCTTTATGATACAGGTTTGGATTATGATTCAGTTGTGAAGTCTAGCCTAGTGGACCCAAGTCAGTATACCACAGAAACAGTGGAAATACAAGGGGCGACTAAGGACATACCACTCATGACACTTCCCATCGCAAGGATAACGGTGAAAACTCGCTATGTGGAAGGAGAAATCAGAGCAGCAGTGATAGATGAACCAATCTACCCTCTGATATTGGGGTGTAGATACGTCTTCTTGGGGAATCCCGAGAAACCTGTGATCATGGCGACAGTGCAGACCAGGTCACAGAAGAAGGAGGAAGAAGGTGAACCTATAAATGCTCATCCAGAGGAGATGAGAAAGGCGCAGGCTGAGGATAGGACACTCAAGCCATGTTTTAAAAAATTGCCCCAATGCCACACACCTCCGAGCAAGGGGGAATACTTTATGAAGAACAAACTATTATATAGGAAGGCCGGAACTGGAACAAATGGTCACAACCAGCTGGTTCTTCCCACTTCATATAGGGATAAAGTGATGGAACTCGGGCATGCGATTCCCTTCAGTGGTCACATGGGGATCAGCGCCACAGGACAGCGTATAGCTTGTCATTACTTCTGGCCAGGGATAACGGAGGATATAAAAAGATATGTCAAATCCTGCCCTGAATGTCAAAGGGTAGCTCCAAAGCACTGGACTGCTCCTGCAACTCTAGGGGAAATGCCCATAGTGGGAACACCTTTCGAGAGGGTTGCAGTGGATATTGTGGGACCTCTCACTCGGACCAAGAGGAGGAACAGTTACATCCTTACTCTGGTGGACACTTGTTCTATGTGGGGAGAGGCGGTAGCCCTGCCATCAATTGATTCAAAACACGTAGCAGAGGCACTACTTACAATATTCACCCGATTAGGATTCCCGCATCAAATCTTGACGGATAATGGATCTCAGTTCAAGGGGAAACTAACGGAAGAAGTTTTTAAACTATTTCAAGCCAGACACTTTCATTGTAGTCCGTACCATCCACAAGGGAACGGCCAGGTAGAGAGGTTCAACGGGACTCTCATTTCTATCCTGAGAAAGCTGGCACACGAAAAACCGGATCTGTGGGATCAATTCCTGCCCGCCGCATTGTTTGCGTATCGGGAGGTACCACATAGTTCAACCGGGATGGCTCCCGCAACTCTGCTATTTGGGAGGCCAATAAAAGGTCCTTTAGAAGCTTTATTAAGGACCTGGACGGATGAGAAGGCGGAAGAACCTGTTACCTCATCTTATCAATACGTGAACGAACTGACCACTCGTCTGAAAGCTGGATGGAAACTGGCAAATGATAATTTGAAACAAGCCAGGAAGAAACATGCAGCATATTTTAATAGGAAGGCAAAGGACCGAGAACTAGCTGTGGGAGAGAAGGTGCTTCTTCTACTACCCGGCAGCCAGAATAAATTACAAATTGGTTGGCAAGGTCCATATACGGTTCTAGAGAAGGTGTCTAGAACAAACTATAAAATTGACAAAAAGGGGAAGGAGAAAGTTTATCATGTAAACTTATTAAAGAAGTATCTGGACAGACCACTCCAGGAAAGCACCCCCTTATTGACCTTGGCTATTGCAACTCAGATGCAAAAGGAACCACTCACCTCACATGAATACCCATTACATCCTTGTGAAACAGCAGCACAGGTAAAAGTCAGTAAGCACCTGACTAAAAATCAGAGGGAGAGAGTTCAACAGGTTCTGGAGGAACATACAGATGTATTAACAGATAAACCAGGCCATACAAATTTGCTACAGTATGACATGAAACTGGTAGACTCAAACCCAATCTGTATGAGAGCCTATTCTATTCCGTTCGCGAAGGAGAAGGCATTGAAGGAAGAAATAGATTATTTATTGAAGGAGGGGATCATTTCACACAGTGAATCACCCTTTAGTTCCAGTGTCGTCTTGTTGAGAAAACCGTCTGGGGAACACCGACTGTGCATAGATTATAGGAAACTGAATGCTGTCACAGAAGGACAAGTGGATCCATTACCAGACACAAAACAGTTATTTGCCAGATTAAACAAGGCAAAATACTTTTCAAAGGTGGATCTTAGTAAAGGCTATTACCAGATTCCAGTGAAGCCTGAAGTGAGACCTTATTTGGCTTTTAGCACTTCAGATGGACATTATGAATTCAACATGCTACCATTCGGACTGAAAAATGCTCCGAGTGTATTTTCAAGGATGATGCGCAAATTGTTGGATCCCCTGAATAACCCATGTATCACGAATTTCATGGATGATATTCTCGTCGCCACAGAGACATTTGAAGAACACATTGACGCTCTAAAAATGTTGTTTAATAGGCTTCGGGAGGCGAACTTAACTGCTAGGCCAACAAAATGTTGTATTGGATGCAAAGAGTTGGAATTCTTGGGGCACACTGTATATCAGGGTAATATGACCCCTGATCCTAAGAATTTGGAAAAACTGCAGAGAGCACCTAGGCCACAAACAAAAAAAAGGACGTGCGATCATTCGTGTCGTTATGCGGATTTTATCAGAAATACATCAAAAATTTTAACGCTATTTGTGCTCCTCTGACTGATCTGACTCGCAAGGGACTTCCAGATAAAATTATTTGGACTGCACAATGTGAACTAGCGTTCCAAGAGTTAAAGGAAAAACTCACTAGCAAGCCTATTCTCAAACTGCCTGATTTGACACAGGACTTTGTCTTAAGAACCGATGCAAGTAATGTAGGACTCGGAGGGGCTTTGTTGCAAAGATCATCTTCACCTGATGGGGAACTGAAACCAGTCGCTTATGCAAGCCGCAAATTGAATAAGGCGGAACAAGGATACTCCACAAGCGAAAAAGAATGTTTAGCGTTAATCTGGGCAATAAAGAAGTTTCAAATCTATCTGTATGGTAGGACTTTTGTGGTCGAGACGGATCATCAGCCTCTCGTATTCTTATCTCAGGCTAAGCATGAAAACGCAAGATTGCTGAGGTGGTCTTTATTGCTTCAACCTTATCAGTTTAGTATCCAATATATCCCAGGCAAATTGAATGTCGGTGCAGATTTCCTCAGTCGGCACCCCTGTGATCAAAATTAGAGTAATGGCAGGCGTGAGGAGAGATTTTATCTATGTGTATCACTGGTTTTAGAACTTGCCGTAGGCATGTTTTCAAGTGGGGAGATGTGTCGTAAAATTAACAGTGATACAACGTAAAAATATCTCCAAAGGATAAAATGTAGGGATAAAAAGAATGCGTAAGTTACTAGAAGGCATGATCGCCCACGCCGCGGGTCATCACCCGCCATGGAAATTAAATTGCTAGAACGGTTACCATTTGAACGGGATGAGAACGGCGGATCAAAAAGGAAAAAATATGACTGAAAAATTGCGTGAAACTAGCAAGGCTAAAAAGATGCAATTGGGGGGGAAACGGAGGAAAAGTCACGTCCCCAAGTTGACACAAGGTAACGAAATCGACAAAAGGGACCATAGTTATTATACGCAACAGTCATTTTTTGGACGTTTTTGCGATATTTTGTCCTTTATTTGAATGCAGCGGCACACGTTTCACAGAAGATTCTAGAAAATATTTCGAAAAAAAAACAACTAACCTTGAAAAGTAACTTTTTCTTAATAATGATGTTAGGAATATAAAACCTAGCTGGCCGGATGGCCTATCTTGAGCAGTGAAATAATATGCTTTTATTTATACAGACGGATAGATAATAATGAAGATATTGACAAAAGACTGGGTTGGTCATATCGACGAACGACTGCATTGAAACAATAATGTCACTAATTTTCAAAAAAGTGTAGCCTTGAAGACGCCAGTGCTAAAATCTAGTTAGAATGAAAGAGAGGGACATTGGTGGGAGCTGTGGCTAAAAATAACTTTAAAGACAAAATTTGTAGAGGGGACGGATAGGTTGGTTCAAAAACCAAGTACGTTTTTTGTGAAAACGCAAGTAGAGACGGACGGACTAACAGATAAAAATCCATACTTGACTGAAGCATGACTGAAATGACTTTAGTGTAGGAAATTTGAATTTGAAAAACACAAGGCCTTGATTGGCCACAGACAATCATATTATCAGCGCTCAGACGCGCTTTTTTGCCATTCCTCAATAGTTGACCAGTGATAGACACAGTAAATTTTAAGTGTGGTGATTTCCAATGAAGTAAATTGAAATAAGTTCAGGGACGCCATACTATAGCCAGCAGCTCAGCTGAGTTTTGCTAGCATTTCTGTGTTCTTTATTCATAATCTGGTAAGATTGAAATTATTTCTTTGTATATTTTAAATATTGTTTAATGTTTCGAGTGATTTGATACTGCCATATCGAAATCTAGCCTTACAACAAGTAAGGATTTGCTCTAGACCCCCCGCCCTAGTTCACAGCACATCTATTCATCGTTCTCCCAGGGAAAATAAAATTATGAACTGTAGAAATATTAACTAATCATGAAAATTGTATACGTACACACCTTTTATTTATCATGCCATTTATTCATGCCATTCACTCATAAATTTCAAAATCTTTCATATGTTCTGGCCAAAATAAAACCTTGGTTCAGAACAAATAAATTTAAAAAAAGATTTACTATCTAAAATTTCACCAGCTGAATTTAGTTCATTGTGTTCTAAATTTTATTGATAATATTATATTATTTAATATCTGTGTGTGTGTGTTTGTATATGTCAATACAACACATTACATTCAGTACCCTAGATTTTAACGTAGCCACATTCATTAGTAAAAAAAAAAAAGATAGGTGTGAGGTCGTAGTGGTAGCAAGAAAGGCCTTCTGAAAATTCACAGCTACACTTATTTCAGGAGCCTTCACAGCTGACCTCACGCATCACACTAGGTGATAACACAACCATACAAATACCATCAAAATCCACTACACTCGTTCGTCCTGAAAAGGACGTTGGTTGCGTTGTGTCTGTTTACGCCGGAGCTGTGATATCTGCGCCTTTCAGCCGACACATCCGACTTCAGCACGGCATTTTTTGGGACCGGGTTTGCCTTCCCTCTTCGATCCCTACTCTCTCAGCCAGACTGCAGTGATGCAGCCTGTTTCCAGGACCACCACGTGGAGGTGGAGTAGGGTCTTGGTCAGCTTTGGTTCGCTGACCCTGATGCAAGCAGTCAAGCTATGGGTCGCTGACTGCATTCTCTATTGCTGCATCTTTGGGTCCCTGACACGATCACTAATGTGGAACTGATGACAAGATTACTAATGTGGAACTGATGACAAGATCACTAAGTGGAACTGATGACAAGATCACTAATGTGGAACTGATGACAAGATCACTAATGTGGAACTGATGACAAGATCACTAATGTGGAACTGATGACAAGATCACTAATGTGGAACTGATGACAAGAACCAGATAAGTGCCAGTGGAACAAGGCAGTCCTTGTTCTGGAATCTCCGGGGTAAGAGAGGTAGAGGGGGATCAAAGAAGACATAGAGAAGAGAACTGGAGAAAGACACGAAAGAGATAACGAAGGCATGTAAAACACTTAAACTCATCAAGAAAGACACTGAGGCTTGATATGAAACACTTAAATCGCCATGCTCCGGAGACTGCTTGAGATGGAAAGAAATTGAGAAATTCTACCACAACTTTTACATTATTTCTACTCGGCTACTAACAAATTACTACTCGACTACTACCATCACAAAAATATTTCTACTCGGCTACTAACATCACAAATATTTTTACTCGACTACTACCATCATAAATATTTGTACTCGGCTACTACCATCAAGAACTTTATATTCAAGGTCTAACGATCCTACTGCTACTACAACTGTAACTACTAATACTGCTGCTGCTACTTCTGCTGCAGCTAATATTACTACTTTGCTAGTAGTGTAGCTACCACCACTGCCAAATTATGTGTCATAATCAATTTCGACTAACTCCAGAATCCCATTTTTCACCAAAATGTGTCATCGGTAAAACGGCCTGTGTGGCTAATTTTCAAAATGTGACAAAATGGTACTGCGTAGAGAGACCAACTATTATTTTAATAGAGATTATTTGCAAGAAGTTAGTGTCTATACTAAAGTTTCCTTCTCCGTTGAAGAAAACTGGCAATCAGTTATCGAGTACGGTACCGTACATTGTTAGTGTCTTAACGTTTGATGCTATATTTTATGTTCTTTAAGTCATTGCAACAAATTCGTGTTAAACAGCCGTTTAAAGTGATTTATATTAAAATAAATTAACAATAAAAGCCGACATTTATGTAACATTTCGTAATATTGAAATGAGAGTAAAATTTTTAAAATTGCTAAATTTTACGGTATATTAAGGAATATATACAGTAAAGTATTGTTAACTGATCGCCGACATTTCTGTGTCGAATATAACTCATTTTGGTGACGACATACATCGATCAAACTTGAACACGACTTTACAACATAGAAACGTGTATAATGCTAGAATAATTGTATGTATTCTAGAGACGCGAAGAAAATAACACCTGTAGTTATTCATCAAAGAAAAATTCAACAAATTACCGTTTAAGAGTTATTCACTAAATGATTGAATTTTAAATATTTTACAACTCATTACTTTCCCGGTCTTTCCTCATGTGACAAAAATCGTTTTCTTTAAGGTCAAGAGGCAAAATTTGCTTCCACCGAAGGATAATCTTTCTCATAATGTAAGCTATATGAAGCAAGAGAAACAGGAACACACTTTATTACTGTGGAAACAATATTGTTAAATACGCTTTCTCCTTCATATACAGCTATTTCACAACTGCATTATAACCGTTTATTTTGTGTGTGTTTATGTTTGTGTGTATGTTTGTGTGTGTGCTTAAGAAGAACAGCTATTGCACACTGCAAGTATTAAAATCTTAAACGATAAACATAAGTTCAGAAAGTGACAATGAAATATACTTCTTGCTTGAAAAATCAATAAAACAAAAATCAATAATTAATACGCGTAATATTTTTGGTGCCAGGTTAAAAGACATTGTAAGAGGTGTCCACAAAGATTAGTTAGTTATAAGAATGTACTGAAACTGCTGCATTCACCTATAACCTACCATATTAAGCACAGCTCAAATGGTCATTTCACTTAGACTTCTAAAGATTCCAGAATCAAAGAATGGCCACTTTGTACGACGTTAACAAAGAAGAATCTACAACTGTAGTGGCAATTATAGTTTACAATAATTTCGAAATTCCGAACAACGATGATGCAACAAATCTAGAAATTTATCTGGACGTATTTCTCCACGGGGTAGTGGCAATCATTGGGGTCATTACCAACGTCTTGAACATGGCTGTTTTTATAAACATTGGTTTGAAAGATAGCATGAGCGTTGGACTGTTCGCCCTTTCCTTAACAGATCTGCTTGTGGCGGCCGCGACTCTGGCAGAGAGCATATGCGACACAATAAATTTTCTGTACCCAGACTCCCCCGTGAATACAGAGTACCTCAGCTACAACGCCTTTGGCTGGACCCGAACATGTACGTTCCTCATCTCATGTTGGATAACTGCCATGATTTCTGTCGAAAGATGCTATTGCGTTGTCTCCCCTTTTCGCGTTAAGCAAATGTTTACTCGTGTAAGGTGTACAGTTGCCATAGCAACCATTTACGCGGTACATTTTGGCATCTATTTTCCCATCTATGTTGGCGAGCGCTTTGTATCGGAAGAACTGCGCTCGCCGGAGCGAGAGGCAGGCGTCACTGTTGAACCTGTGCGCGTGGTCATTACATTAATTTCCACAATTTCAACAGAACTAGAGCTCGCAATTGATGTGTCATCTTCCGTCATTTTGGCGCTAATCTGTCAAACTGTGATAGCCTTCTGTACAGCTTGGATGATCTACGCGCTCAGAATATCTACAGCAGTCCGTCAAAATACTGCAAGTGTTAAAAGCAACACGGAGAATCCTAATGGAGCTGACCTGACCAAGAAAGCATCACGACTCTCCAACAAAGAAAACAAACTAGTTCAGGTTGCTATAACTTTATCCGTTATTTCGACCGCTGTTTGCATTCCAAAGTTTATTTCTCTCTTTTCATATTATACAATTCCTCGAAGTAGCTACTCATTTCACATTTGGTGTGAAGTTATGTGGAAAGTTGGAACAATGATGGGGATTCTCTGCTGTTCTACCACCTTCATTGTGTACATGAGCCTCGGTTCTAACTATAAGCGTGTTTTTTTACAAGTCTGCGTCCACTGTCTTCATACATCCTGGCTAGAGCGTTGAACCGTAAACACAGTGTTTTGTTTATTCCTTTCATCAAGTAGCACGAACAGGGTATTTTCAAGGATTCCTTTTACCTAGTAGCACGAACAAGGTATTTTCATGGATTCCTTTTATCTAGTAGCACGAACAGGGTATTTTCAAGGATTCCTTTTACCTAGTAGCACGAACATGGTATTTTCATGGATTCCTTTTACCTAGTAGCACGAACAGGGTATTTTCATGGATTCCTTTTATCTAGTAGCACGAACAGGGTATTTTCAAGGATTCCTTTTACCTAGTAGCACGAACAGGGTATTTTCATGGATTACTTTTACCTAGTAGCACGAACAGGGTATTTTCATGGATTCCTTTTATCTAGTAGCACGAACAGGGTATTTTCATGGATTCCTTTTACCTAGTAGCACGAACAGGGTATTTTCATGGATTCCTTTTATCTAGTAGAACGAACAGGGTATTTCACTTATTCCTTTTATCTAGTAGAACGAACAGGGTATTTTCATGGATTCCTTTTATCTACTAGTGAGTGCAAACGAGATATTTTACTATTTTCCGATTTTTATCAATTAACACAAACGACGTATTTTACTATTTCCATTTTACCAATTAGCAACACGTGGTTTTTTTACTTTGTCCATTTTACCAATTAGCAAAAACGTGGCATTTTACTTTTTATTTCCATTTTACCAATTAGCACAAACATGGTATTTCACTTTTCCATTTTACTAACTATCGTAAACATAGTCTTTCATTTTCTTTTTACTTTTTATCACTTAACGCAAACAGGGAACTTCAGTTTTTCCTGTTGTCTAGCAGCTCAAGCGTAGTACTTTCATTTATTCCTTTTATCTAGAAGCGCAAACATGATATTTTCCTTATTCCATTTCGCCAGTTCGTGCAGACAAGGTATTCTACTTGCTATTCTTATCTAGTAACGCAAACAGGGTATTCTATTTCATATTCTTATCTAGTAACGCAAACAGGGTATTTTACTTACTATTCTTATCTAGTAATGCAAACAGGGTATTCTACTTACTATTCTTATCTAGTAACGCAAACAGGGTATTCCACTAATTTTAAAAACACTATTATTTAATTTGGGGTAAGCTTTGTTCGGATGTTTCAAATGTTTGAGCCCTTGGTTCACTAGGATAAAGATTCCCGAGGGGGCTGCAATTTAGCACATGACCCTCTACCATGATACACTGTTAAACTATCAAAATTTGAAAGAACCGAGAATGACCAATCACGAGTCTGCCATATAAAAATTAAAGCTGAAAAAATCATAGAACTGTCACAAGATAACAGCTGTAACAGTATCCCAGACCATGTTGCCGTTGTACACACAATTAGGAACAGGATCACAAAACTTGGTGATGTTGTACACACAATTGTGAACAGGTTCACAGAAACTGATGACGTTGTAAACACAACTGTGAATAGGACCACAGACCATAGTGTCATTGTACGCAATAATTTGGAATACAGTATTATTAAAGCTTTGTTGCAATTTGTAGCGTCGGGAGCGACAACCCAGTTAAAGATTTTTTTATGTGGATTTAGTAATAGTAATAAAAGTGGATCCCTAAAACGTGTGTTTTCTTGTACTTGTTATGTGTGTGAGATAGTGGTCGTATTCTGTATCGCATTTAACCCTTTTCATGATCGTTCTTATTTTATTTCTTCCACATCTTCGCTCTCACATCATGTTTTTTAACATGATCTTTCTTAATCACGACTGTTACTTAAGTGTAACTGTAAGCACACCTTTGATATTTCCCAACCTTTCGTTATCATTTGAAACACACTTTGCTCGTTAGACAAGTTACTGTTTGGTGCGGGATACGGCAACATGGGCCATAGAAAGAATTCGTTATATGGCTTAATCCCCTGTTTGAATACAAGGTGTCAAGATATCTGGGAACATTGACTTTCGAGACGTTCGAGACGAAGCCGCATGGGACACACTGTGACGGCGGCTAAGAAGCTTAGATGTTGTCTACCAGGCGGGATAATGAGGTGATAATTTAAAGGAAAACCACTCGTGGGCTATGCAACAAGGTAACAAAAGACGGCAGCGATGTGTCGAGACGAAAGACTTTGTGACAAATAGCGGATATTTTCTGTATCGGGCGACCAGTCCCAAACCACGTTTGCATCATCACCGGAATTCAGCAATCAGGCGAAGAGTTTGTTACGATTCACGGGCACATATCTTTGCAAGCCGCGTTCGCATGCGACATGGCAATGTGGAAGGCAGACTACTGGATTACTGGATCAGAATGTAGAGCAATTGAACACATCCATAGGACACAGCCCACGAGTTATCACGTATTGGCTATCAGGAAATATAACGACACGTTCGACAGAAGTCAGTACGTTTTTACAACACCCGCGGAGAATTAGTAGAAGAGTTTCCCATCGTCTAGCCTGTTACATTATTAGATTATATTTCATGCAGGTGGAAGGAATTTGTGAAAGGGGACAACTAGGGTTGTGACTTATTATTAATAATATTTTTTTCACTATTTAACATTCCTTTTGACACTTAACCTCATAACTAAATCTGCCAAAGACTGTTTTTTTTTTAAATTAGTTTTATTCGTTAATGGTTAGTCAAAGATTTTTCCTCTATGACTTATAACATAAAAAAGTAATTTATAGTTGTATGCTTCACCTTCATCTAAATTATTAGATCATCGTTCCAGAGTAACATAGGCACACACTTTCATGCTCAATATATTTAACACTTCTCATGTGCGCTTCATGTCATATATCAAAATATGAGAACTAAAAAAAAGAATGATAAGGTATGAAGCAACAATAGTGACGAATAAGATAAAAATAAAGTCAACTATTAATATAAGGTGTGAAACTTATGATGCCACTTTGTGTCTTTAGTCCTGCAGAAATCTGAGTATACACAGTACGTGTTTGGTGTTTAATCGGAAAGAAGCTAGCAAAGCATACGTCCGGATAGCAGAATTGAAAAGACAGGACATCATGCACTTCATATGTTACAAGGAAGATCTTCACGCTCGCGGTTGTATACGTCGGTGGCGCAGCATTTTAATCATCTGTTTACTAAGTGCTCACAAGTTGATTCCTCTATATATCAAGTTCAACTCACTCAAAAACGTGTTACATGAATCCAGATCACACACTCACAAGGTCTATATAACAATGTCACATAACGACAAGTGAATCAAGTGAAGATCAAGTGCTCACAAGTTACTTCGCATATATATATATATATATATATATATATGTATATATATATATATATATATATATATATATATATATATATATATATATATATATATATATATATATGAATATGTGTATGTGTATGTGTATGTGTATGTATGTATGTATGTATGTATGTATGTATGTATGTATGTATAGAAAAAAAAAGGTAAAGGAACCCGTTACACGCCCATTGAGGCATATTGGGAATATGGTGTTAGGCCCATATTATCTTGACCGTCGGCACACTAGGGGTGATGTGGTCGGCATCACGCCGGCCGCCTTAACCTTCCCAGAGTTGCTCTGGTACCCATTTGGGGCTGGGTCGACCCAGGAGCCGTTTGTGGCCTAAAAAATTCCCGCCTCATCTGGGGATCGAACCATAGACCACTGCGCTAGGAAGCCAGTGCACTAACCACTATGCTACCGCGGCTCCCTGTATGTATGTATGTATGTATGTATGTATGTATGTATGTATATATGTATGTATATATATATCTATCTATATATATATATATATATATATATATATATATATATATATATATATATATATATATATATATATATATATATATATATATATATATATAAAGTTCAAATTAAAAAGTTCAGCTGCTCAATGCTCAATGCATTAGTGCATGAAGTGAATTCATTTACTCCAGTTGCGTATTGCATTAAGTAAATTACTTCAAGCAAACTTGATTGAGCGAAGCACACGTGTTAGCAGAAGATCCTTTCGTTAAGAGCAATCTAGTCAGTGCCTTTTCAAGATCAGACAGAAGACATTTTCCTGAGACAAATGTTAATGGTTTGTCGACGGTAGAGAGAAGTCAAAGCGTTGAGGGACATTACATCATTCAAGTTCTCTCTGCTTCATGTGCAAGAGTTTCAGCTATAATTACTTATCTTGTAGATAACCCACACGGGGTAACAGACATCTAGATTGGACAGACGGGGCATACATGTGCGTACGCATACAGTGGAGGAAATTTGAAAGACTCATGAACAGTGTAGAGTAGTTATCAGTGTGGTAACACTTAATATCTCACATCATCCTTTTATTATTTCCTAGTTTCACTCTTATATTTGATTAACTAATTTATTGCATTTCATGTGTGTGTGAATTGTCTTTCGCCATCATCATTTTTACTTCCCTATATGTTTATATATTTAACTAAAAACTGTATAGCCGCGTTGATTATTACCTACTTATTTAATGTAACAGTCGTGCTACTGTGTCAAATATTTACACATAAGTAAAATTCTTCTTTAGGAGATTGGTGGCTTTTTCTTTATCGAGAACAGGGAAAGCAGCTAATGTCGTTGTGAAATATAAAAATTTCCAAGATTTATTAGAAAAGACTATTTAGTGGAGATCATTCGCCTTCTCTTCTTCTTGTCCTTATATCGAATAGGTCTCTTTATTTTTAACGAGCCAATTTCAAGAGACCTTCTTGACAACATTCCTTAGGTCATCTCTATCATACTGTAGCGGTGGGACCATTGAAGCCCAGCCCAGTATATCATTCCCTTGATCTAGTAGCGCAAACTGGGAATTTCGGGTATTCGTTCTATCTAGTACTAGCGGATAAGCCCGGCGTTGCCCGGTTTAAAAAAAAAAAGGAACTGAACTATTAATATATCACCTGGTTGCGGTACTTGTGAGCCACCATTATTATATGAGCAACCATGACTAACTCTCCATGGTTAATTCTCGGATTAACCAAATCACAACTATACATCTCACCTCCAGCGTATCTACTCCAATCATGTTCTCCATTGTACCTCTTGCGACCATATCTACTCCAATCATGTCCTGCATCATACCTCTCACCTCCAGCACATCTACTTCAACCATGTCTTCCACCATACCTCTCCCCTCCAGCACATTTACTCCAATCATGTACTTCAATGTACCTCTCACCTCCAGCACATCCACTCCAATCATGTACTCCGCGATACCTCTCACTCCGAACACACCCACTCCAATCATGTCTTCTAATGTTCATCTTTCCTGCAGCATATCTACTTCAATCATGTCCTCCATTGTACCTCTTACCTCCAGCATAACTCCAATTATGTCCTTCTCAACACCTCTCACTCCCAGGACATCTACTACAATCATTTACTCCCGTTTACCTCTCATTCCGAGCCTACCTATTTCAAACATTTCCTCCATTTTATACTGTCGTGAATTATTCTAATCCCCATATATAAATTAAAACGTAAATGCAAAGCCTAACAAATAAATTTAATAAAAGGAAAGAAGAATGGTAAAGAACAGTGCTGTCACAATGACTGTACTCGAAATCCCCCTTGTTTTCTACTTCGTCTGCAAATTGTAACGCTTTCACGTTGATAGTAAAAGCCTACTGTGTCGCTGCTCGCTTTCTTCAATGAAACGTGTACTGTATTTCTTGGAAAAACCTTGAGATACGCAAGCTGATCAATGACCTAAATTTAATATTTCATTCATTCCATTTTATACACGGCGTAACTAAAAGACAGATGGACTAAAGGATAGAGAGAAGGGAGAGGCAGAAAGCAGGGACACCTGCAACACTAAACACGCGTCGCGCGATGCACAATTGCTGCCATCACGCGTGTAAGGCCACATGCACTAACTTTATTTCAAATCGACAGTGATAAAATTCACTACCCATACCAGAGTTAGGTTTTAAAATCCTGAAAAAACGCTTATTGGGAATTATGACATTATACCGGTTTACGTTTGAAAACATGACAGTACCCAGACACCACATGGGGATTGAAGTGAACAGGAGGTGGTAGAAAATGCACATTTTGAACGCAGCCACCTAGCTCCCTTAAATTCGTATATTTGGGTTCCTTAGGGTTTGCTGACAAAGAATATGTAAAACGTTACGCAAATAGTCTAGGAATTACCAAGTTATGGCCAAAATAAAATAGTGGGGGTGCCTGACAGCATGAAATCATTTCTGCTCATAAAATTTTTTTATAACGTGTTTGAAAAAACATTACGTTACGGAAATAGCCTACCATGTTAACTCCTATTTGATTGGAGCGCAACAAATGAAAGACTAAACACGATTGGTCGGACTATAAATACTATCTTGTGTTGTCAGGGGAAACGTGAGAAAGGGGTACTTTTTTGAAAAGATGTGTAGACATGGTTTGATTGGGTAGAGCTACGAATATACTCAATTCAGAGCGTCTGTTCATTGCCACATCTTGTAATAAACCTACTAATAAACAGTACGTTGAGCACCAGTGTATATTTTTTATAAAATAAAGCCTGGGACATCGGCAGATCGGAGTTGTGCTATATTCATTGCCAGTCAACGAAACTGTTTATTATTATTTCCATGAATTGTGGGACCGTGGTCTTAAAGTTATTGAGCAGCACCTGGTCAGAGCTTTGCTGAAGCCAGAGGTGGACAGCATACTCCTTGGTCCATATAGCAACCAGTGGGGTGGCTCCAGAACTCATTTAAGTAATCAAGCAGAGGAGTCTTTTACTGCAGTCATCACGCAAGATAAGAGAGTGTGGCCATGGAGCTCAACATTATGTACCCCCATCTTAAAATGACATTATAAATTAAAATTAAGAGGGGAATTTAATTGTTTTAATACCAGGAACTGAGAACATCTCCAATACTAGTTCCAATAGAAACAAACTATTGAAGTCATGATGACAAATACCAACAGAGCTTGAACAAAACAAAACCAGTATTACCTCATATTACCACTACACAACTGACACACATAGGATACCATTAATAATATATGTCACTATAAGAATCATATTAATAAATTCGGTACATATAACTTGTAATTAAAATTGATTGTGATTCCTGGTTCCCTTTGTATTTGAATCAGGACACATATACATTCATGACAGCACTGAATACATATTGTTATTTGAAAAGTTATCAGTGACTCCTTTAAGATATCCTCTTAGAGTGTTATATGTATGTGAGTGTCACAGTGTTGTCAAGTGTGGTGGAATAAATTAAATTGTTTATCTGTCTGTTGTTGTTATGACTTACACTTCATCATACACATACCCTAGACATATAACGTAGTCATCACACTATTCCAGAATAATTCTGACTGAGGTATACATATGTGGCAGTAAGTAAGGTTATCTATAATACACTACTCTTATTAGATATAGATACCTTCACAGCTGATCTCAGTCAGTACACTAAGTCCCTATAAATATTTATAACATCCCACTTTACCACATATATTGGGGGCTCGTCCGGGATTTTGAATCTTTCCCTATTACAAATATTGGGGGTAACTCACTTCAGGGAATAATAAGAATTAAAAGGTATCCTTGGGTGAAAATAAATAAGGTTGAGCTCACAGTGCCTGTGTTGTCTTGAGTTAATTAGTCATAGATAAAATTGTTTAGACATTTATCTGTTAGACAATGGCCGACCTGGCAAAATTTCGATCTGCTGCTGTACAGACTGCGAAAGAGTTAGGAATGGACGGGCAAATTATGATTTCTTATGTCACTGCTGAATGTGACAAATATATTGAACGGGAAGAAAGAAGATTAGAAAAAGAGGCCGAAAGAAAATTAGAGGCTGAGACTAAGAGGTTGCAGATTGAGGCTGAGGCTAAGAGGTTGCAGATTGAGGCTGAGGCTAAGAAATTGGAAGCAGAAGAAAGAAGATTGACTGCAGAAAGAGAAGACAAGAGATTAGCTGCAGAGAGGGAAGCAGAAAAGGAGGAGAAGAGATTACAAAGGGAACATGAGTTACGACTAAGGGAGTTTGAGTTTCAAGGCCATGCTCCTGAAAATGGTGCCAGTCCCTTTGCCTCTGATGCTACTGCTAGCCAGGGAGCCTCAACCTCAGCTATGAATTTTCATTTAGATCATTTTGTTGAGAAAGATGATGATATAGAGAGCTATCTAAATAGGTATGAACTATTAGCTACCACATATGGGTTAGAGAGAGAAAGGTGGAGCTTAAAGTTATCTCAGGGACTTCGTGGGGCAGCTTATGAAGTTTTTGCAAAAATGAGCAGAGGTGATCAGGAAAATTATGACATGCTAAAGCAGGCTCTTTTGTTAAGATATGAAAAGAATGCAGAATTTTATAGGAAAAAATTTAGGAATGCTAAACTACTGTCAGGTGAAACCTATCACCAGTTCTCTGCACGAATAGAGACATACTTGGAGAAATGGACTTCTCTGGGGAAAACCCAAGATCTTAAGGAAATGGTCCTTATAGAGCAATTAAGAGAGTCCATGGCTCCAGACCTGAGAAAGTTTCTCATGGAACAAGGTGCAGAGAGGCTGGGTGAGTTGCTAAATGTTGCTGAAAGGTATCAAGCAGCTCAAGCAGAGGTAACAGGTAATAAAAAGAAACAAGTGGATAACTTTAGGGCACCACAGAACTTTAATAAATTTGATCCTAGGGATCAAAACAAAGGTAAGCACCAGTTTGATAGGCCACGGTATGAAAATAAAAATAAAATCCCACAATTCGATGAAAGGAAATATGATGAAAGAAAATCTTTCAACCAAGGAAAAAGGTGGTGTAAAAATTGTAAGATGAACAATCATGACACTGACCATTGTAGAAGGAAACCTGTGTACATGGCAACCCTTCAGGTCAGGTCGACCTCAAGACAGGAGGAGGATATTATGTTGGATACCACTCCAGAAGAGATGAGGAAGGCACAGGCTGGGGATAAAACACTCAAGCCTTGTTTCAGGAAATTGTCAACTTGTCATACAACTCCAGGCAAGGGAGATTTTTACATGAAAAACAAGTTGATGTATAGGAAGACTGGAGCTAGATCCAAAGGTCACGGACAGCTGGTTCTTCCAAAGAGATATAGGACAGAATTAATAAGGAGCCTACATGTGAAACCAGATGGGGACCATGAGAAAATAGGTACCATCATCCAAAAGGTGGCTCACAATTATTATTGGCCCAAAGCAAGATGGGACATTGAGAATTTTGTAGAAAGGTGTAGCATAGCACATGAGGGAACACCCACAAGTGGGAACATTGATCAGGACCTGGACACGCCAAGGGGCAAAAGTAGGCCTGAAAATACAAAGAGATATAAATTTGATAAGGTGGACCAAAGGGAATGGGAAGCCCCTTTTCACGGACAAGCTTCACTTAACTGTTTTACAATGGCCACTATGCGGAGAGTGCAAAAAGATGTCTTACCCCAGGATAAGCCGAAAATCCCTCAATCGGACTTAAACAAACTGGAGGAAGGAGATGGAGAGAGGAAATCTCTCATCAAGAATTTTAAGTGGGGAGAAAGCCCCAAGAAAAGAATTGGTAGCGGTCGTTTTGTGAATGATAATTCAGGGAAGAAAAATCATCACTATAGAGCTTCGAGTGGAAGAGACCATACCGGTGCATGGACAAATAGGTCCACAAAATTAAAGGTCCATATGTAACACTGTTAAGAACGTGGACGGATGAAAAAGGCAGAGGAAAACATTACATCCTCATACCAATATGTAAATGAGCTGACCACTCGTTTAAAAACTGGCTGGAAACTTGCCAATGAAAATTTGAAACAAGCCAGGAAGAAACATGCTGCCTATTATAACAGGAAGGCGAAAGACAGAGATTTGGCTGTGGGAGAGAAGGTACTGCTTCTTCTCCCCGGGAGTCAGAATAAGTTACAGATTGGTTGGCAAGGTCCATATACAGTTTTAGAGAAGGTGTCTAGAACAAATTATAAGATAGATAAGAAGGGGAAAGAAAAAATCTATCATGTGAATCTCCTGAAGAAATATTTGGAAAGAGAACATCAGGAAGAGACACACTTGTTGACCTTGTCCATCGCCATGGAGATGAAAAAGGAATCACTTTCATCATTTGAATATCCATTACACCCCTGTGAGACAGCAGCACAGGTGAAAATCAGTACACATTTAACAAAAACTCAGAAAGAGAGAGTGCAACAGGTTCTAAATAATCATGCAGAGGTGTTAACAGACCGACCAGGGCATACAAACCTATTGGAATATGATATGAAACTGATAGACCCCACACCTGTCTGTATGAAACCATATTCGATTCCGTTTGCTAAGGAGAAAGCTTTGAAGGAAGAGATAGACTATCTGTTGAAGGAAGGAATTATTTCGCACAGTGAATCCTCATATAGTTCCGGTGTTGTACTCTTAAGGAAGCCCTCTGGAGAACATAGACTCTGTATAGATTACAGGAGACTGAATGCTATTACAGAAGGACAGGTGGATCCATTGCCGGATACAAATCAGCTGTTTGCCAGACTAAATAAAGCTAAATATTTCTCAAAAGTGGATCTGAGTAAAGGATACTATCAGATTCCAGTAAAGCCTGAGGTTAGACCATACCTAGCTTTTAGTACCTCAGAAGGACACTATGAGTTTAATAGATTGCCATTTGGATTGAAGAATGCGCCTAGTGTCTTCTCTAGAATGATGAGAAAATTATTGGACCCTCTGAATAATCCATGTATAACAAATTTCATGGATGATATCCTTATAGCAACAGAAACATTTGAGGAACACATTGACTCTCTGAAGATGCTGTTTGATCGACTTAGGGAAGCAAATTTAACAGCCCGACCAACCAAATGTTGCGTTGGATGTAAAGAATTGGAATTTTTGGGACACACAGTTTATCAGGGAAACATGACCCCTGACCCAAAGAATTTAGAGAAACTAAAGAAAGCCCCGAGACCACAAACCAAGAAGGACGTGAGATCCTTTGTCTCATTATGTGGTTTCTACCAGAAGTATATCAAAAACTTTAATTCCATATGTGCACCGTTAACTGATTTGACACGTAAAGGACATCCAGATCGCATTACATGGACACCACAATGTGAAATGGCTTACCAAGAATTGAAGGAAAAGCTCACAAGTAAACCTATTTTGAAATTACCTGACTTAAGTCAAGAATTCATAGTAAGGACGGATGCCAGTAATATTGGGTTAGGTGCAACTCTACTACAGAAATCAGATGCCTTGGATGGGGAATTAAGCCCAGTGGCATATGCTAGCAGAAAGTTGAATAAAGCTGAAATCAACTACTCAACTAGCGAAAAAGAATGTCTTGCAGTAATATGGGCAATAAAGAAATTCAATATTTATCTGTATGGGAAGGCATTTAAGTTGCAAACGGATCACAAACCTTTATCGTTTCTAGCCCAGGCTAGGCATGAGAACTCTAGGTTACTCCGATGGTCCTTACTTTTGGCTCCTTATAATTTTAGCATTGAGTATATATCTGGAAAAACAAATTTGGGAGCGGATTTTTTAAGCCGCCATCCGTGTGATGAGAATCACCGTAAACCCCAGAAATAATAATAAATTTCTCTATGTGTATATAGAATAAAGGACTGACATATAATGTCTGTTTTAAGAGGGGAGATGTCGTGAATTATTCTAATCCCCATATATAAATTAAAACGTAAATACAAAGCCTAACAAATAAATTTAATAAAAGGAAAGAAGAATGGTAAAGAACAGTGCTGTCACAATGACTGTACTCGAAATCCCCCTTGTTTTCTACTTCGTCTGCAAATTGTAACGCTTTCACGTTGATAGTAAAAGCCTACTGTGTCGCTGCTCGCTTTCTTCAATGAAACGTGTACTGTATTTCTTGGAAAAACCTTGAGATACGCAAGCTGATCAATGACCTAAATTTAATATTTCATTCATTCCATTTTATACACGGCGTAACTAAAAGACAGATGGACTAAAGGATAGAGAGAAGGGAGAGGCAGAAAGCAGGGACACCTGCAACACTAAACACGCGTCGCGCGATGCACAATTGCTGCCATCACGCGTGTAAGGCCACATGCACTAACTTTATTTCAAATCGACAGTGATAAAATTCACTACCCATACCAGAGTTAGGTTTTAAAATCCTGAAAAACGCTTATTGGGAATTATGACATTATACCGGTTTACGTTTGAAAACATGACAGTACCCAGACACCACATGGGGATTGAAGTGAACAGGAGGTGGTAGAAAATGCACATTTTGAACGCAGCCACCTAGCTCCCTTAAATTCGTATATTTGGGTTCCTTAGGGTTTGCTGACAAAGAATATGTAAAACGTTACGCAAATAGTCTAGGAATTACCAAGTTATGGCCAAAATAAAATAGTGGGGGTGCCTGACAGCATGAAATCATTTCTGCTCATAAAATTTTTTTTATAACGTGTTTGAAAAAACATTACGTTACGGAAATAGCCTACCATGTTAACTCCTATTTGATTGGAGCGCAACAAATGAAAGACTAAACACGATTGGTCGGACTATAAATACTATCTTGTGTTGTCAGGGGAAACGTGAGAAAGGGGTACTTTTTTGAAAAGATGTGTAGACATGGTTTGATTGGGTAGAGCTACGAATATACTCAATTCAGAGCGTCTGTTCATTGCCACATCTTGTAATAAACCTACTAAGAAACAGTACGTTGAGCACCAGTGTATATTTTTTATAAAATAAAGCCTGGGACATCGGCAGATCGGAGTTGTGCTATATTCATTGCCAGTCAACGAAACTGTTTATTATTATTTCCATGAATTGTGGGACCGTGGTCTTAAAGTTATTGAGCAGCACCTGGTCAGAGCTTTGCTGAAGCCAGAGGTGGACAGCATACTCCTTGGTCCATATAGCAACCAGTGGGGTGGCTCCAGAACTCATTTAAGTAATCAAGCAGAGGAGTCTTTTACTGCAGTCATCACGCAAGATAAGAGAGTGTGGCCATGGAGCTCAACATTATGTACCCCCATCTTAAAATGACATTATAAATTAAAATTAAGAGGGGAATTTAATTGTTTTAATACCAGGAACTGAGAACATCTCCAATACTAGTTCCAATAGAAACAAACTATTGAAGTCATGATGACAAATACCAACAGAGCTTGAACAAAACAAAACCAGTATTACCTCATATTACCACTACACAACTGACACACATAGGATACCATTAATAATATATGTCACTATAAGAATCATATTAATAAATTCGGTACATATAACTTGTAATTAAAATTGATTGTGATTCCTGGTTCCCTTTGTATTTGAATCAGGACACATATACATTCATGACAGCACTGAATACATATTGTTATTTGAAAAGTTATCAGTGACTCCTTTAAAATATCCTCTTAGAGTGTTATATGTATGTGAGTGTCACAGTGTTGTCAAGTGTGGTGGAATAAATTAAATTGTTTATCTGTCTGTTGTTTTTATGACTTACACTTCATCATACACATACCCTAGACATATAACGTAGTCATCACACTATTCCAGAATAATTCTGACTGAGGTATACATATGTGGCAGTAAGTAAGGTTATCTATAATACACTACTCTTATTAGATATAGATACCTTCACAGCTGATCTCAGTCAGTACACTAAGTCCCTATAAATATTTATAACATCCCACTTTACCACATATACCTTTCACCTCCAGCACATCTAATTTAACCATGTCTTCCAACAGATCTACTCTAATCATGTCCTCCACCATACCTTTAACCTCTAGCGTTTCCTCCACTGTACCTCCTTCAGTTCGGTTAGTTTAAGGGAGACCAAGAGAATGCAGCTCCTCCCATTTCCATAGAAATAACGTTATCTTTTGTGGCAATTAAACCTGTATTGTAAATGTCATCACTGTAACCGATTTCAATTTAATGGTATATTAACTGAGCCTGATGTTTAAAATCTTCTGTAAGATAATCTCTGTATTTCATCCTTAGTTCAATTGGGTCACCAAATCCACAGGTTCTAAGCAGAATGTCATCTGATGTTTCTTGCTGTGTTGTGACGGGATTGCCTCCCCTGCTTTGCAGTAGTGGTCCAACAGTGGCCAAAACTCAAGAGTATCTATTATAGGCTTCAATGGAGTATCTTTACACAAGATTATTCTAGGCAGAAATGTCGATAGAAGAGTAGTAAAGCTTCTATCACATGGTAGTCTTTATAAGATATTCAGATAAGCGAAAACAATGCTGGCTGTTGCTAAGCACGTTAATTCTATAATCTGCCGACACTTTTATGAAGAATTTTAGCAATGATTTATTCTGGCTCCCCCACCGCTGAGTTAATCAGTGGAATTATTATTATAATATATATATATACATATACTGCTCAAAAAAAGTTAAAGGCCACTTTCAATTTTTAGGTCATTTCAACTATGCTGTTTTTTTTAAAACCTGAACACTCAGTCAAAAAAGTTTTGCTGCATTTTGTTGCATGCTTAAACAATGTTTGTTAATCTGACAATAAATCAAATCTGTGTTACGTGTGTGTACTTCCAAGGTCAATCAAATGTACGTGGTGGAAAGGGAAATAATGCATGTTTGAAAATGCTTCCTATGGCAAAGCCTGTTGATAACATTGCTGAAATTTGCTTTTCACGTGCAAGTCGTGACTATGGTGAAGACATTTCACCCACTTTTCGGAAGGAACGGGCAATGGGTATGTTTGTAACATTTACCATTTTAGCCATGGCTCAGCTAAGACGCTTGACCAATGTTGACAGATGGAGAGCGATGGCATGGCTGCAGGATGATGTAGGGCTGCGAGAAGTTGCTAGGAGATTAGGAGTTGCCCACTCTGTCATACAAACTCTGCGTGATCGTCATAATGCAACCGGCAGTGTCGCAGAACATCGCAGGTCAGGACATCCAAGGTCTACCACAAGACGGCAAGACACGCTGACCCATGGCTAAAATGGTAAATGTTACAAACATTCCCATTGCCCGTTCCTTCCGAAAAGTGGGTGAAATGTGTTCACCATAGTCACGACTTGCACGTGAAAAGCAAATTTCAGCAATGTTATCAACAGGCTTTGCCATAGGAAGCATTTTCAAACATGCATTATTTCCCTTTCCACCACGTGCATTTGACTGACCTTGGAGGTACACACGTAACACAGATTTGATTTATTGTCAGATTAACAAACATTGTTTAAGCATGCAACAAAATGCAGCAAAACGTTTTTGACTGAGTCTTCAAGTTTAAAAAAAACAGCTTAGTTGAAATGACCTAAAAATTGAAAGTGGCCTTTAACTTTTTTTGAGAAGTATATATATAACTTAGAGTGAGATCGTAGGTGGTATCAGCAAGGTTCTCTGAAACACAGCTATCACTTGTCTACATCAGGGACCTTCACAGATTGACCTCACTCAAGTACATCTTTACCACACACCAACCTTCTTAACATCAAAACCCACCACAGTGTTGAGGTCTACCATGATTATTATTCCTTTTAAAATTATCATTGTATTCTCTACTATAACCACTGTCCTGGTTTGCATCCCAATTTCCATAGTTATTATTGTCATTTCTACATTGATGAGAACATTTATTAGTTTGGTTTTGTTGTCTCGGCGAAGAATGGTTTTGATAGTTTTTATTGTGACTACTTTTGCAAAAATGTCTATAATTATTAGGCCCAAAATAAACAGAGCTATATATATATATATATATATATATATATATATATATATATATATATATATATATATATATATATATATATATATATATATATATATATATATATATATATATATATATATATATATATATATATATATATATATATATATATATATACATATATATATACATATATATATATAGCTCTGTTTAGAGTGTGGGTTTAGTAACTTTGACTGAGACAAACAAGTAGTACATTTTTAAGGATTAAATCGAAGTTAAATTTGTAACAGTACAAATATCAAAATTTAATAATCACTTTAAGTTTTAACAGTTGGAAAATAAATTGAATAGTTATGGAAAATGTTTCATCACTTGATTGGGATTTAACTGAATAAAGGAGGTCACTTTTGGCAGCCGATATTTGCACTTAGCTGCCAATGGTAATTTCTTTTCCTGCTGGATCAGTTCTTTTCACTCTGCTCTCGCTCTTCTCTGGTCAAAGTCAGGCGCCGCACGTTCCCAGAACATTCAAGGAGTAACGGCGAAGTTGGTTTTGCGTCTATCTATAAGACCCTCTTAAGATGGTGTCTTGCAAAACGTCAGTCCACTTCTATCTTCACTTGGTTCCAGAGATAGTATTTTTTGCTGGTACCACCAATAAGCCAATCCTGGCTACAGACTTGTTTGCTCAGATGAATAAAAGAGACGAATCGTTCTCTTACATGCGTCTGGGATGCTGTAATTCGACAATAGATTCCTTTTCTGACTCCGTGTTTCTTCAGTTTCCTAGTCCCGGTGTTCCTTATTAAAATTTGAAAGATATTTCCTGTGCTTTATAAGTCTTATCTGGATCTCCAATAAAAGGTCCGGATAACAATTAGGAATTAGGAATCTAGTTCTTCAATCTGGCGAAGGTCTGATGGTTTTCTGGCGAGCTTGAAATTCACAGAGAAATAAAACTGCGAAAAAGTCAGCCTATATTCCCCTCCAAGTTTGCTATGAATCTAATCAGAACGATCCAATCATTTCAAACAGGTCGGGTGTGGCACTTTCAAAATATTTCCTGCACGGAAAAATTTTGCAAAAGGTCACATCTCCCATATATGGTAATACGATGTCTTGCATACACGTTCACAAACACATTTGTAGACTCATATTGTCTAAAATGTAATACATCCATGATTACTTTTAACCAAGTGACCGGAAGCGATTATATCTCACTTGTCTGCCCACAGGTGTCACACAGACAGTAATCTCGTCTTATCAGCGTTTCAATCTAAACGCGCCGGCGACTATCTTATCTCAGTTGCTCCTCGCAGGCTGGGATAACCGAGTAACAAACCGGTGACATTATCTGCAAGGAGTGTCACAAATGTGATATTTATCACCTACAGGGTGATTTGATAAAATCACATATCTGCTACTTAGCAGACAAATAAAGAAAGAAAGAAAGAAAAGTGCGATAATTGACAGCACATAATAAGAATCAGTACCACAAATGTACCGATACTGCCGGAGAGAACCAAAGATCGATAGAGGTCGTCCCGTTTCGTCACGTGTGTGCGAAATGAAGATTTTAAAAGTAGACGAACCAAAAACAATTGCGACACCTAAATCTTGTTGAATCTTTTTTTTTAATGGAAAATCCATTGATATATTGATCCAAAATTAATGTTAATTTATGCTGTTTCTGTAGGGGACAAACCAACTGAAGTTCAAAAATATAGATTTGATTAGATCATATCGATCACGTCTTTCTTAATTCTTTCTGGTATTTTTTACTAATGTTTTTGTTACGTTTCTCGCAGCGCGTGGTAAAAAGAGTTAGTCAATCAGTAGATACTGCCATAGAGGAGTGACGTGTTAGAAACGTCATTATACTGAGTCGCACTTCTAGAGAATTCCCTTCCTCACTGCATTTATGTGCACTATCTGAAGAGCAGAGTCATGTACTATTAACACCTAAGTAGACTGGATCGTGACACCTATCGTATTTCGAACCCGTTACCTGTGACGATATTTGTGTATGTCCTTTTATATTCTTCGTTCTGTCCTGCATTACCGATTTATTTCTTCATTTTCCTCACTCATCGTCCTATTATTTGGCATTTTAGATGCACCTACATTTTTGCGTAGTCACTCCGAGACCTGCTTACGTTTCACCATATGAATAGTAGTATTACAAGGCTAATTAGACAGGTCAGCGGTTACAACTTTTTTTCACTTAAGTCGCCAAGCCACTTTGATAGAGACGGTCATTATTGACACAAGGTGGTCTCGCACGATCGACAGAAAGAAAGCCAAATTGTCTAAGAAATCCGTCTGGGAGGTGTACGAAAACACAGGTGAGAATAAGATAATACTTCCGCTGGATCATCTCAGTATCAATAATACAGAAAACCCATGTGGGGAGATTATGGAGGGAAAGGTATTAGCCAGGAAATAAGTTCACCGACGTGTTTATGAGTTTGCACAAGTGTAATCGGAAGTATTACTGTCATATTTAAAAGAGGTCATGAGTTTAAATTTTAAAATTGATATTTTAAAACACGCGGGGATAGTAATGATTTAACACCCCGACTCACATAGTTCTAAAGAGACAGGATTGGTCTAAATCGAGAGCCTGAAATAAACTTTAGCTCTCATTGGAAAGCTGCTCTGAAATACCATGTGGGACATGAGTGGAAATGAGAAATATAATCTAGCGAAGTCGGAGACACAAATCAAACTACATTTTCAACAACGTCAAGTAACAACTCCCAGTAGCCAGAGAGAAGGATCAGGCAAAGAATTCCAAAATTAAAAGTGACAGATCGAAGTATTTGTGCGTCTTTATAACTTAAAAGAGAACCCGCAATTTTAAATACAAAGACTGGAAACGTAAGAAATCAGAGCACCCGTCATAAGAGGAATACTAAAAATTTCCACGACCAAAGGTTCGAAACAGCTAATCAAAGTTGCTGTGTTCATTCTACTGCGCCAGGAGATTGTGTTCCCAAATTATTTGGGGTAAGTTGTGAACATTTATTTTACAATGTTAATTTGACAAGTCTGTACTTGCTAAGTGGTAATACAATGCATAGGCGGCTGGCGACATCAACATATAAAAATAGTATGTTCATAAACCACTACAATAGGCACTGGTGTTTGCTTTATGCTAATTCGCCCAGGAAAGCGAAAGTAGAGGTAATCCCAGTCTCCGAATGGAGGAGTGATGAGTACATCACATTTGCATAAAGTGTATAGAATCATTTTGTGAGATATATGTACCTTGTTAATTGTAGTTCAGGCAAAAATCATTGCACTCGCGCTGTCCAAGCACATATTTTCCCATTAAAATATCCAGCAGAAAATTGATGATTTCTAATCATCTTCCCTGAGTTAAGCTGTGTATACTCAAAGAATCTAATTATTCAGAGAGGTTAACATTGGTGGGTGGACAGCAAGACAATGCGCCTGTTAATCTTCAGCCCACAAGTGTACTTAGAAGAGGCATTTGTTCTTTTATTTTTTCTAAAGTTCGTGGTACGAAGCAAGAGTCTTCGACACAATCTTGTGATTCAAGAGCTGGGGTCGCCACCAACTACCTACAGTGGACACGTTGTGAAGACACCCACATTGACATTAGGAGTGGAGTTCATCTAGACGCCTCTTGAGAAGAGCCTTCATCACGAAAGACTCGACAGCCAACCATTGCAGTACTCCACAAGTTAAGTTTATGTTAACAGGAGAAAGCAACGGACAATAGTCATCAGTCCCTAATTAAGTCTCAATGAAGACACTTTTAAAACCTTCTAAAGTCACTTTCATCCATATTTATTTAAATTTGTTAATGACTAATTGATTATTAAATTTGGTATATGTTATTTTACAAATTCATAGTTAATTCAGTTATTATAGATAAGAGAGCGCATGTATGATCTAAAATCTTTAATACATGTACATATAGTTACATCTATAGAGTCAAATACATATAAAAGGAATTTCGCTGGATTAAACCAGCTGTGGACTCGAACAAGCCACACCATTGCTTAAAACTTCACAAAAGGTGACGGATCAGATATAAATTAATAGTGCTCTGCCTTATGTAGCATTGTTCCTGAATTCTGAATTATCTTGTGAATACTCCCCTGAGACAAAAGCATCTTTATACTTCTATCTACAACTCTGCCATGAGTAATCTTGCACGAAGGTAGACACCTTTGAAGACCTATTTAGATACTCTTGAATTTTGGCAACTGGTGGACCACTACTGCAGAGCAAAGGGGAGGCAAATCCCGTGACAGTACCTTTGCCAGTGCTCTAACCAATCTGCCAGTCGGACGCTACAGTTCGTATTAGCAGCGGTGAAACCAAAGATTGCAACAGTCAAGGTTCATAAATAATAGAAATCAATAAGAAAATAGAAATGGTTAACGCTTCATTAAACAACGCCAGAAAGAAATTAAGATAAAAAAAATATATTTAGCAAAAACAAAGTGAGTATATACTCTTTATTGCTGTATGACGAAGACACTCGCACAGTGAACTGGTAGTTAGATGAAAGTGTTGATACTTTTGATTTGTTGATATGTAGAAGAATGACAAGAGAAGTAAACAAAGAAATACGTTCTAGACAAGAGCGAAGATGAGAATAGAAGGTATTTGTGTACATGAAAATCATAGAAATGTATTTACTAAAGACTACTGTTAAGACACACTAGGTTGGCCATTTTTGCTTGGATTAAACCCACAATTTTCTTTGGTAATGAAAGAGTTAATGAATGAGATACAAATTAGACATATAAAATATTTTTTATATATTGTCGTGTAGTAGGTCTTATCTTTACCACTCTCTATCTTTTCCAACATCTTTCACATCTTTCTTAGTTCATTTTCTCTCACATTTTCCTCTTTCATCGTGATTTTAAAAAATCTTTCCTGATCACGACTTGCACCTAACTTCACACTCCTTTGATTCATGTTCTCACCTTGTGGAACACACCTGGCTTCATTGTTATCTTGTGAAACACCAGCTTCTTTGATATCTAAGTCCCCATGTAAACATCACGAGCCATACCACATTGGAAACAATGAAACCCGGTGAGGCGGAATGACAACAAATGGCTTGAGACTTGCACAGGAATGTGTGTTGCAAGATGATAGCCGATGATAGGGGTTTAAACCTATTAGATGTCTAGTACAGAGTGAGATAAGGAACAATGGACCCCACCATAGTATGCATGACACGCAAAGCGACAAAAGACAGAAAGCTTTGTGACAGAGGAGGCGTGAATTTCTGCATAAGCGGGCTAATCATCAAACACCTGTTTGTCGTGCAAAAGGATGTGCAGCACGGCATTGAAAGTTGTTGCGAGAGCCCACCCCCTTTTAGCCAGTGACACGCACTGACAGGGGACAAGAGAGAGCCACGGCCTAGGCGACAATATGAAGGCCTAGCGATGGGTTTGTAGGCGGAGTTATACGTTACACATCCAATGTTTGAACACATTGGCACCCAAGATATAATCAGAGGGCGCGGTGAAAGCAGTACGAAGTTACCAACATTTGTGAGGCAGAAGATTTTCCCAAGAGCTTAGCCTGAATAAACTTCTTCATTCCTGTGTAGATAATTAATTTGAATCTGTGAAGTGTATATGTGTTCTTAAGGAGTTTGCGAAGGGGAAAGAAGGTAAGTGAATCTTTTTAAAACTATTAATAATTTCCCTTAGTCTTTAAGTTAAGATTTACTTTTGCACTTAGCATCATAGCTAAATGTGCGGGAGACAGCTTTCAATTAATCCTTCTCATAAATGATTAATTAAATCAAAAAGATTTTCCCCTAGGATGAAAGGGTGCTAGGAAGTAATTGATAATCCATACTTCATCATCATTACAGACTTACATGTGCTCACACTCTTATGCGCAATATATTTAACAATTATCAGGAGCATCTCGTGGCATACATAATTACTAGAGAATTGAACTCATCATTAGCGAGGAGCAGTATAAAAGAAAGTCAACCATTGCTATTAAGTGTGAAAACTTACGAAGACTTTTGTGTGTCTTCAGTCCAACAGAAGTCTGAGTCTACACATTACGTGTTTTGCGTCTACCAGAAAGAAACTAGCAAAGTGTACGTCTGGATAGCAGAATTCGCAATTTAGGACATTGATAAAGTTGATAAAGTTGGATTTTTATTCCCGTTAATGATATCCACCAAAAGATAGATATAAGTGGATGGAAGCAGACATCATCATCATCATCAGTTGATAAGATCTCTATGGTGTTGTTTGCTCCACTGTAGTGTATGGAATGTCAACTTGACCTACGCAGTAGTGTGTAGACATGGATTGAGTGTATAATGTGCGAATGATGATAAAGGTTCGTGGTGTTGACAAAAAATGTTCTTTTCTCACACTCATGTATGGCTGGAAGTCATCGACACCAACGACTGTGTACCTTTTCTAAAGTTTAATTGGACGTACACACTCGACAGCACAGATAGTGACAAATCACAGGTTGCCATAATACATCATAGTACAGTGGATAAATGGTCTTGCAATGTTACATGGGCACTCATGTAGAATAAGTGTATAATGGACTGTCAGTAGCCAAGCACTCAGTATCGCCCATACATATATATCATCTGACTTCACTGACTGAGCACGTCAGCTTATAAACAATATTTCAGATGGCTTCTAAACCTAATCTCGTCTAGCGACGATTCTTCAACATAATGTTCAGCACATATTTTTCCATATAATAATATTGAACCGCTAGCAATGGGTTCTCATGTGTAGCAGTGATCTCTGGACTAATCAAGCGATAATACGGGCATCCCTTTTCTCTTCTTGAAAGTCACTACATGTTTTGGTTCCAAGATGGCTTCACTCGTGAGCTGTCACTCACGTTTGGATACAGATAATGAATCTGTCCTAAAGTTAGTCATTCATAAAACATTGCATTGCTCTGTAGATTTGATCATGAACAATTGACTGCATTCTACAGAATATAGTGCTGCTAGGAATCGAAGTCGTTTTCATCGAGTCAAATATATTCTCTTATCGAAAATGGTGGCTTCGTACGAGAGTTCATAAAAGTATCTTGGATTACCTTGGTATAAGAAATATGAAACTGCCATTCCTTGGCAATACGAATAAACACTGGGGTAAAGCATACACGATAGGTTTAGACGACTATCACCTTCCCCACAAATACTGAGATCACTTTTTCCCCGGCGACAGGCCGACATGGAAAAACACAGTCCCTATCAGGACGAAGCCAAATCACACCACACTCTAGCGACACATCCGCCGAATAGCCTTTGACCTCTCTAGAGACAACAGAACATATAGTTCGACTTAGATATGTAAAGATATACAGATATAAGACAGACTCGTCCTACTCAGACAAACAATACACATAAATTCAGGCCATAGATATTCTGAAGCAAGAACAATCTATTATTACCCAAACAACGAATAAATCGCAGTAAAATGGATTTATCCGCGGAGTTTGATCGAAAGAGCCGACACAACTTTCAAGGGAAGTAACTCAATAATGACTTTCCCTTAAGCACTATTTTGCTTTCAAAATATTTGCGAAGATAACAAGAATACCAATGTATAATATTGTAAGATATCAAAGACTGCACGTAACAGACATCCTTCACTTCCTCAATTAAGAAGGAAGATTTCTCGCCAATGTTTTACACTAAGATTGCGCAGCATTTTATTCACGTGCTTATTGCACGGGTTGCCTCCCCTGCTTTGCAGTACTGGTCCAACAGTGGCCAAGACTCAAGAGTATCTAAATTGGGTCGTCAAAGGTGTCTACCTTCGCACAAGATTACTCTTGGCAGAGATGTAAAAAGAAGGGTAATGACTCTTCTATCCCACGGGAGTTTTCACATGATATTCAGAAAAGCGAAAACAATGCTGCATTGGCTGAGCACGTTAATTCTAGGATCTGCCCACAACTTTTGTGAAGAATTAAGCAATGATTAATTTTAGCTCAGTGAAATTCTTATTATTATGGTATAGCTCTGTTTAGAGTGTATTTAGTAAATTGACTGAGACATGCAGTACATTTAAAATGATTGTATCGAAGTTAAATTTGTATATTAACAAATAACATTTAATAATCATTTAGTTTTAACAAGGGTTAAAATAATTGAATCAGTTAAAAGAAAATGTTCATCAATGAATGATAGTAGGTTTTATGAAAAAAGTTCACTTTGGCAGCTTATATGTTTCACCTAGCTGCCAATAGTAGTTTCTGCTCCCGCTGATGGGTTCTGTGCAGATAGGTCACCGGAGTTCTCACGTCTCTGGTCAAGATTACAGATGCAGCACGTTTCAAGTACAATCAAGAAGTAACTGCCATGCTGGCCCCGCGTTTCTACGCCAGTCCACTTCTACCTTCACTTTGTTCCAGAGATTAGTACCCTCACTGGTACCACCACCAACAACTATGGTAAAGAATAGAAACAAAACACGCTCCTGAGTATTGCGTTTCCCGACACATACTTATGTGTCCCCTTTTTCTTATTCCACCATCCCATCTATCTCAGAATTTACCCTCGATGAGAATTAAACTTAATCCCTCGTGCGAAAACTTTCTTTACATTTAAATTGAATAGCTTTTAAATTTACTTTACATTTAAATGAAAAGGTTAATAGTACAGATAGAATATTTTTATGTTTACATTTCCACTGATTGAAAAGTGTTCACCATATAAATTAAATGTTTTCATTTATGTTTACACTGATTTGAAAAGTTTGAAACTTTCATTAATTTTGAAGTGAATATGATAACATCGACATTTACACTGGTTTGAAACTGTAAGTATTATAATTAGAATGTACATAATTTCTTTCATCTTTCCCTCCCTGCTTCATATGGAACTTGGCTTTTAGTTCTCTGTAAGGAACTAGCAATAAAGCAGTCACCAGCCGTTGCAGTGGTGGCTCATGAAATCATCATTCTATACGCTGAGGTTGCCAGCCTCAAATGACTTGGACATCCACTAGCGATTTTCACACATTAATATTCACATGGTAATATATACATATTAGTTCACATGTTAGTAATGAAAAATAAAGAATGTAAAATGACAACTTACGCCAATCCTGGCTCACAGACTTTTTGCTCAGATAAATAAAGGCACTGGCTTAAGCCTCTTACACGTGTTCTTGGGGTCGTTGCTTTTGTAAGATATCTCCCTCTATGACTCCTTGTGTTTCAGTTTCCTCAACCTTCCTTATTAAAATGGTTTTTCTGGGCTATGTAAGTCCTTCAAGATTGTTCCACAAAGTCCGGTCTGATAAATGGAAATCTGAATTCTAGGCTTCACTCTGGCAGGGTCTGGTTTCTTTGGCAAGCGTGAATCTCGCAGTATCTTAACACTGAAACGTGTCAGGTTATAGTCACTCTCCTCTCCCGCATCTGTTTGTTATGGGGCTACTCAAAAGCTCCAATCATTTCAAACAAAAGTGTTGGGTGCGGTAATTTCCAAAAATTCCTGACATGGAAAAATGTTGAACGTAATGTAAAGGTCACCTTTCCCATATATGGTATAATAACATCCGATTGCCTGGAAGGCGAACTCACCAACATATCTGTAAACTCATACGACAAGTGTGTTCAGATGTAACAATTTATTACTATCTAAATTAATCTTGTCGTAACAAGTCGGACATGAAGCGCTTATTCATACGTTTCCGCCGCGTGTATGTCTGTAATCTGCGCTTGATCTTAGCAAAGCTTTGCTGCGCCCGTGCAACTGTTATGCATACGGCAACAAGAAGTGTCAAATCGTTTTGACAATATTATCTCAGCCGCTCCTGCAAATATTTAGGGAAGGGACGGGTAACAAACAGACATGGACGACTTATCCCTTAGAGGAGTGTAAGAAGGAAAAAATAAACTATCTGCTAAAGTGCAGAGAAAGATAGAAAGTGCGACAATTGATAAAAATCAGTACAGAAATGTAACTAATACTGCCGTAGTAAAACAGAGATCGAGAAGGGTCGCCCCATTCTGTCACAGCTTATCAAGTGCTCACAAGTTGATTACATATTCAAATATCAAGTTCAACTCACTCGAAAGCTTACCGGATGAGTCAAGCTAAAGCACGCGCAAGTTGACTCTCATATTTATAGCAAGTTCACTCACTCAGAAGAGCGCATTTTGAGAATCAACATTCCATATTTACAAGCTGATTCGCATATACCGCTAGCAAGCTCACCTTACTCCAAAGCATATTTTATGAATCAAGAGTACATACTCAAGTTGTTGAGTCTACATAACAAGATCATTTCGTGTAAGAGCGCCAGTCTAGCTAGTGCCTTTCGGGGATTAGACAGCAGTCATTTTCTTAAGACAACAGTCCCCGATTTGTCAAAGCTGCAGAGATAGTGCCAAACATTGAAGGACTGTCTATCGTCAAAGTTCTCGTTACACAAAAGCTTTCATCAGTACGTCCACGTCTTAGAGATAACCCACACAACATACCATTCACCTATCTGGGACAGTCTACACATACATGTGTATCATCATACACGGGAAACGCATTAAGAGACACATGGACTGTGTAGATTAGACATCAGTTTGGTAACAAGTATCATATCACATTATCATTTCGCTTCACATAGGTTCATTCTCCTATTTAACTAACTACATTATTTATATCTCATCTGTGTGTTTTGTGTGAATTGTCTTCACAATCATCACGTTGTAATTACTACTAACCCTATGTTAGTTGCTTATCCTTTACAGGACGTGGCAATCAACCCCAGCTTTTATTGGCTGTTTGTGATTTTTCTAGGCAATTTTTACGTTCAGTAGTTTGCCATTGCTTTCTGAACGGTACGGCGCTTATACCATTGTTAAAAATCCACACAAAGCGATCTGCCACCAAACCGCTCCTTTCCATTTTACCTTGGATAAAACAACAAATTTGTTCGATCATTATCTGGTTCGTTAATATATCACTTGTGCTGTTGGTGTTAAATATTTACATATAGGTAAAATTCTGCATTTAGAAGAGATTGGGGGCCTCTTTCTTTCTTTACGGGATCTGAGGACAGAAGCTGAGGTCATGGGGAAATATAACACTCTCCATAATTTACTAGAAAACACTGTCTAGTGGAAAGCATTTTCATTCTCTTCTTCTTGTCCTTATCTCGAATAGGTCTCTTTCTTCATTAACGAGCCAGTTTCTGGAAACCTTCTTAAAAACATTTCATAGGCCATCCCCAGCGACAACTACTGTTGTAGTTACACCAATATCAACTTTACGACAATTGTGACGCATGGCAGGGATCTCAGTGTCTGAAGTGTGTGTGTGTGAAATTGGCTCGGAAATATCGAACAAATTATTACATGTCTGGATTTGTGTGCTGGTAACTGACGAGTATGAGTCTTTCATACAAAGAATTTTCATAATAACTCATGTTGGAATTTTTAGGACTTTGGAAGTTACACATGATGAAAATGCCATTCTGCATGAAGTTTGTAGAATTTGAGGATCACGTGATATTACTGTCTAAACTCTCACTAATGGAAAATGTGTACGTAGGATTACATCTGCTGTCATTGCAATATCATAACGATACATGGTGAAGCTGTTATAGTATCAAACATATGTGGATCTGATTACATGTCACAGAGTTGGGGAATGTTTGAATTGTCTGCTGACCCCTACAGAAATATTTGCGAACTTCAACTGAACCAGCCAGCTTTCGTAACATTTACATATGAACATAGCACGTTTGTTAAAACCATTAGACCTACAATTTTAGTGTAATCAATCAAGAAGACGACAACGCTATGGTGGAAAGATAACTTCAAGAGATGAACTGGAAAGAGAGTATTAGAGTATACCTTAATACATGAGACAGAAGATACACGTTGAGGATGCATTGCAACCGGCATGGGATGCGGAGATGGATGCTGATCTGAGCGTCATCATTATTATGGGCCTTGTCGGGCGGCGTAGTCGACCAAGTCTCTGCCATAACCTTCGCCCGCCCGTAATGTTTTCGATTAATTTTTGTTGTTGACTTCTTCGTGGCACATCATCGGAGCATGGAACCACCACTGCATCTGGTCCTTTTGCAGGAATCCTGTACCACCCTTCACATGCTCTAGTAGTGATAACATTCACATGCTCTTGTAGTGATAACATTCACATGCTCTTGTAGTGATAATCTTTCACATGCTCTTGTGGTGATAACATTCACATGCTCTTGTAGTGATAACATTCACATGCTCTTGTAGTGATCATTCACATGCTCTTGTAGTGATAACATTCACATGCTCATGTAGTGATAACATTCACATGCTCTTGTAGTGATAATCTTTCACATGCTCTTGTGGTGATAACATTCACATGCTCTTGTAGTGATCATTCACATGCTCTTGTAGTGATAACATTCACATGTTCATGTAGTGATAACATTCACATGCTCTTGTAGTGATAATCTTTCACATGCTCTTGTAGTGATAACATTCACATGCTCATGAAGTGGTAACATTCACATGCTCATGTAGTGATAACATTCACATGCTCTTGTAGTGATAACATTCACATGCTCTTGTAGTGAAAACATTCACATGCTCTTGTAGTGATAACATTCACATGCTCTAGTAATGATAACATTCACATGCTCATGTAGTGATAACATTCACATGCTCTTGTAGTGATAACATTCACATGCTCATTTAGTGATAACATTCACATGCTCTTGTAGTGATAACATTCACATGCTCTTGTAGTGATAACATTCACATGCTCTTGTAGTGATAACATTCACATGCTCTTGTAGTGATAACATTCACATGCTCTTGTAGTGATAACATTCACATGCTCATGTAGTGATAACATTCACATGCTCTTGTAGTGAAAACATTCACATGCTCATGTAGTGATAACATTCACATGCTCTTGTAGTGATAATTTTCACATGCTCATTCAGTGATAACATTCACATGCTCTTGTAGTGATGACATTCACATGCTCTTGTAGTGATAACATTCACATGCTCTTGTAGTGATAACATTCACATGCTCGTGTTGTGATAACATTCACATGGTCTTGTAGTGATAACATTCACATGCTCTTGTAGTGGTAACATTCACATGCTCTTGTAGTGATAATTTCTGCATCAATTTGTTTTACAAGATGAAGTTATAATCACCATGCACAACATCATATTAGTCGCCTTGTACGACATGCCTGAGAGTTCAGTAGCCCCATTCTTTGTTTGTTTCTTCATAGACCCCTGAGAACTACACAGGGCAGTATTGAAGTAGAGACTTCTAACACGAGACAGAACAACAAAAGATCTTCAGTATTAATAGATTAAAACACCCCTACTATACGCAACATACAACAGCAATGGTTCTAAAACTTTACAGCCACAGGCCGCATCTGTTTAAATGCTTTATAAGCCCTTTAGACAATGTTTACAATTCCATGTGATAGTACAGCCCTTGTGCTTGCTACCGGAGTATCTAGTATCATGTCTTGTATGATCAGGTTCTTCCTCACTATGCCCTTCCACCTTGTCTTGCAGAGACCCAGGATATCAATCCCGTAATTCCTCATGTCTGCTGGGAAGGACACAAAGACGGTTTTCTGATTAAAATGCAGCGAAGCATCTGTGGTGAACTTCAACAATAAAGAAAAATTAAATAGGGATGGATATGACAATCAAGAAAGTGAGCATCCGAATTTTCAATCTGTATGGCAAACCAAATAAATACCTGTCGGTTTCAAGCATGGAAATCAGGGGCTCAAATGGATTGCGGTATGAGATTTGAATAGTCACTCTGAAAGATGGGAATACCCAGATATAGACAGCAGAGGAGACGAGGTGGAGGACTGGGAAATATCTCCACCACATCAATACGGGCTGATCACCCGTTTGCCAGTCACTTCGATTAAGGAAACAACAGCAAATGGATTGATTTGCCGTTGCCCTAAAGACGCCAATAGGCGTGATGGGAAACAATGGCAAAGAAAACCTATCTGCTGTTGCCCTAAGACGCCACTAGGCGTAATGGCCACTGACTGCTTTGACGGTCGGTGGCTAAGGACGGAAGAAGAAGACATCAATAGACCGAATGACAAACCTAGTTTTTACTCCAGAAGATAGCACACAACTTCCACTCTAGATATCTTACACAAAATTGACAGACTGCTTCAGAATATATAGCTTGCAGGTAGCGACCATAAGCCAATAAACTGGTCATAAATATGGAATTTGTTACCCAGGAACTGTCTCAGTGGAACTATAAACGAGCTAACTGGGACAGTTTTGCGATGTTTACAGAAATATTTTCTGAAACCATTAACACCCGCAACAGCAATATAAAAAAACTATGGTTGCAATCCTTAACAAAGCCTTTCTTCAAATAGCCTTTGAATCCATTCTCAGAGATTCCAATCAAGGACTTCCCTTTCTGAGTTTACAATTAAACTGTTTATACTAGGGCTGGGATTGGTTTAAAAAAAAAAATCTTAATCAATTAATCGTATTTCTTTAATTCTATCAATTTCGAACAATTTGATAAATTATAAAAAAAAGTCATAAATAACATTTTCTTTGAAATCACTCAGGACTTTCTTGCCAAATTCCATATCACGAACCGCTTAACATAGCTAATACTCTCGCATTTAAGTAAAAAACATAAACATTGCTTAAAAATAAAAAATCGATTAAAATTTATTTTATTGATTAATCGACGTAAACAAAAATTTGACGATTAATCGATTAATTAATCGTTAAAGAACCCACACCTAGTTTATAACGTTTCAATGAAGCATTACTTGGCATTGTTTTTTTTAAAGAGTTGTTATAATTTCTTGATTTTACAACATTACGTCATGCAGTTATGCCCCTTTCTATGATCTCTAGAGCTTCTAATCTGCAGAGGTTTTGCTTGCTTGCTTGCTTGCTTTATCCCCGATGAGGGTGCGAGTAGCTAGACTCTTATACCCTTGGCACACAGGCAGCTTGGTATGGCGGTGGCGCAGCCACCGCCACGCCCCTGCATACGGTCCGTGTTGCCACACGGCCGGAAAGCCACCCATCGTGCCCCCAAGCGATGAGTAAGCAACCCGCCGTGCATCTACGCACTGTTTGGGGAGTGGTTTGGGCTTTTTTTCACCCCAGGGAGCATCCTAGACTCAGACCAGGCTACACCAGGCCCACTTTGGCGTGTGTGTACTGACCCGAGGTTTGATAGCTCTCTACCCTGCAAAGGGGGTATAGCTCCGAGACAAGACTGACACGAGCAATCAGTCAATGGTGGGCTTTGTTGCAACCCCAGGGAACCTCTTATCGGGTAGCGAGGGTGCAATGCCACGAGAAAAGAGGTTCTCTACCCTGCAAAGGGGGTTATATCTCCGTGACTAGACGTATCGAGGCGTAGGCGCAGCCGGCGCCAAGCCTCTACCACTCTCGAGCTATATTACCAAGAAGACGGACAGCTCTTGCACACCTCGACTGCGAGGACCCGAACCCGGGAAAACACACAGTCTCGATAGGACACTGCTCTGCTCATCAATGGCGTAGCAGCGACCGAGCCTCTACGTTATCTAGACGGACACAGTCACATTGCACTGCCTCTACTTTACTGGGAAGACCCGGAAACCGGGACCACACACAGTCTTGAGAGGACAAAGATCGCCTTTGGGCAAACGAAACGCTTGCCCCCACCTGCAGAGGTTTTAAAAATAAATAAATAAAAGAGAACAATTGTATGGTGTTAGTTTTACAAATAAACGATACGCTAGAATCACGGGCCATTTCGGCGCATATCCTTCGTCATGCTAAGTCATGTTATTATATTATTTTGTTGTTTGATTTCTTTGTTGAATTTTGTTGTTTAGTTCGTTTCTTTGCGTTGATATTTTTTTTGTCTCTGTATTTTTACTTGCTTATGAAATGCTTTTTATTATTGTCTTCAAGACATCCTGCACAGTAAGGTTCTTCTATTCTGAAATAGCATGTTCCCAGCTGTAGACCGAGAAGTTTCTTATTACTGGGAATTTTCTATTCCCTAGATATCTGACATTTTCTTGTTAAAATGTAAGAGGTATGAACAAATGAGAGAACCAGTATTAGATTATTTGCAACCATCAAATTTACCTATAAATATAGAAGAGGTGTTAAGAATAGACAGACCTAGGGAATTGCATAATATAAGTAAACAGTATTTAACAAGAGCAAAAGTTAATATATAGTAATTGTAATTGGGAATGTGAAGGTCTGATGCTGTTCTTACAAAACATATGACTATTAACAGGTGAAAGTCAATTAAATATCTGTTAAAGTCAGTTATATAACTGTAACCACCAGGCCTGTACACCCCTCCCCCTTAATATTATTCTTGTTTGGAGTTTCTGTTTGATTTTGTTCGGTTTTATCTCGTTTTTGTTTGTTTGGGAGTTTTTTTTTTAAACATTCAAGCATAATTGGTTATTATGATTTGCCCTATTTACAATGATTTGACAGGTGTGACGCCACTTTCCCATATTGGCAGTTATACATATTATTTGGAATTGAAAAAAATATATATCCTAATTATAACCCATCAGAGGTTGAACGGGATATTTTTCATCATTAATTAAAAAAAAAAAAAAGATTTGATTATGTAGTGTTACTTTTCCCTCGAGCAGACATACCTATAAGTTGTTCAGGACTCCAACAAGAATATTTAAAGTATCTAAAGAACTAAAAATTCCCATCAGTAACAAACTACTTAGACTACAACTAGGAATGGGCTGTCTTAGAATAGAAGAACATTACTTGCAGAATGTCTACAAGAAAATAATATAGAGCATTTTACTAAAATTTAAGAAGTATGAACAACAGAGAATACCAGTATTAGATTATTTACAGGCATGGGATTCACCCATATATGTATAACAGACACTGAGAATCGACATACCTAGAGAACTAGCTACACAATATAGTAAAACAGTATATCTTCTTCTTCCTCGTTCGTCGAAAAGGACGTTGGTTGCGTTGTGTCGCCGTTTACATCGAGGCTGCGATATTTGCGCCTTTCGGCCCGACACATCCGACTTCCGCACGGCATTTTTTGGGACCGGGTTTGCCTTCCCTCTTCGATCCCTACTCTCTCGGCCAGACTGCAGTGATGCAGCCTGTTTCCAGGACTACTACTTGGAGGTGAAGTGTAGAACAGTATATAACAAGACCAAAGTCATTTTTCAGTATTACATTTTAGAAATATTATTTTCTCAAGCATACTGACCTCCCCCCCCCCCCCCCCCCCCCCCCCCCCCCTTTCCAGCCCTCCCTCAGTCTACAACGGAATGAATGCAATATTACACTTGATTAGCCCTAAATCTTACGCGCAAGTTAATTTACAATATTCGTTGTTTTAAGGGCATATGCTACAGTTCTTTTCTCCGCCGACAATATTTCTGCGCACGGTATATACCTACCCAGAGTTGCTCAGGTACCCATATCACGAAGTTGGGTCGACCCCGGAGCCGTTTACGGTCTAATAAATCCCACCTCAACTGGGGATCGAACCATGTGTCACGGAATGCCTCCCCTGCTTTACAGTAGTGGTCCAACAGTGGCCCAAAACGCAAGAGTATCTATATGGGTTGTCAAAGGTGTCTACCTTTGCACAAGATTACTCTTGGCAGAGATTTAGATAGAAGGTTGTTACGCACAGATCATTTTTTTCTAAAGTCATTGTATGATCATTTTTTCCTAAAGACATTGTATGATCATTTTTTGCTAAAGACATTGTATAATTAGATTGACTGAAATGTTATAATTAGATTGACTGAAATGTACACTTTAATTTTTTTTGGTCAAAGCTACATAACTCTGGATAATTGAGATTATCATTTAATATGATGTTACCTCCTCTTGTGACGAGACACGTTCGGTCCATATTTTTTTTGAACGAAGTGTGATCATTCTCCTTATTTGGTAGTATCGGTCAACTGTTGTTGGAATGTCTGAAACCAGTGTTGAGGTCTCTGTTCATGTCCATATAAGGCTCGATCTAGTATAAATCTTTATCTGGAATGTTCCTAGATCGTCTTGTTTGATTGCTATTCAAGTGGATGCGTTCTGCGCATATCCGGACGCGAGGCGTCTGGGAAGTTTCTTTGTGCTGGGAGTCGATGGAAAGTTGTGAAGCAGAGAAGACGCGTTTTGGCGTCTCTGTGATTTTGTTAGGGATTAGGAGCCTTATTGTGAGTTAGTTAGCTTACAAGGTCCTTCCCTTGAATATTCTAAAAAAACGCCTGGAGGCGTATGTTTTCTGTGGTGTGGATTTTCGAACGAAGGTAATGCCTCATTTACATCCAATCTGTAACTTAACTTTATGTTTGACAATGGTCGATCTCTGCTCACGTATGCATTACAGAAAGGGAGGTTCCTCTAATAGAAGTCACGCCCCAGGTATCTTCATACCTGAGATCTATATGTACACGGGTCATACTCAGCCCGAAGGACAGTTCTTTGTTCTATGAACGTCGCTGTGTGTCAGCGACTACGCCTACGTCAAGGTTAGACTTAGGAATGCCTGTAAAGGTCAGTTTGACCTGCACTCCTGGACTGCCATTACCTGTACTTGTGGCGTCAAAATAAATGATGAAAACGACAATGAGCAGTTTACCCATTTATGACTTCACATGTCGTACCCTATGTGCTGTAACTCTGTGAACTACATCACTACTATACACAGCAACAACAACAACAACACAAAACCAGATAAGACACCCTACATCTTGAACTATAATACCTGGTGTCGATAGGGGTGGTATTGTGACAGGGCTAAAGATTGTCCAACGAAATTGGACTGATACTTACAACGTCCATGGTGGTCAGTTCTGCCATTATCATTATGGAAGCATCACAATAGCGGCCTTATCACCAAAGAGGAGCGAGCCCTAAATCCACCCTTATCATTTTTTGGTGGCCAGATGTTGGTTTAATTCTGGTACCAGCATTCAAGGGAATCAACAAACCCAGACAGCATACTTCATCATACAACATTGCAGTTTCAACTCACTTCCTTCAAGACATATTTTGAAAGTAACCGGCGCTGTTCGACAGTTTATCAAAATTTTTCTACATCTAGAAGGACAAGTGCCGTTTGAATCGATTTTTCTACATCTAGAAGGACAAGTGCCGTTTGAATCGATTTTTCTACATCTAGAAGGTCAAGTGCCGTTTGAATCGATTTTTCTACATCTAGAAGGTCAAGTGCCGTTTGAATCGATTTGTCTGCATCTAGAAGGACAAGTGCCGTTTGAATCGATTTGTCTACATCTAGAAGGTCAAGTGCCGTTTGAATCGATTTGTCTGCATCTAGAAGGTCAAGTTCCGAAGCTTATTTCCAGTATCAGAAGCTCTTTTTCCTGCGTCATGGCTGTTCATAGGAGCAGATGTCGATCAACGTTGGATCGTTTATCCTAAGAATGCTGATCACATCCTGTTCTGCACCGTGCTGACGTTTGGGACATATAGAAGTTAAGTGGCCTGTTTGTTTGTGAACTGTGCCCTTATGTTCTAGCTGAGCCTTCTGAATTCTTTTACACTTTTTGCTATTTGTTTACATGTTTAAATGTTATATGTTATTTGTATTTGTATATTTATATGTTTATATTTCAGCGGGTCTGGATGGGTGGTGACTCCTATAGATCATACCACGTGACAGAGGTTTTCTATTGAGAGTGTTCAGTAGGGTATGCAAATTTCCTATAGTGAAATTTGCTAAGCGACTTTTTGTTGCTATTTCTATTAGTTGTGATGACATGTGTTAGTGTTACAATTTTTGTTTATACATTGTGACGTCATTTGTTTGTTTACTTTTTCGCATTTTGTCATTCACATTCTTTGTGATATTTTCTTTTAGTTCTGCTGTTTATTTAGTTGACTTATGCGAATGTTTTCGTATTGACTTTGATCTTTGTTATTGTTTACATTGACTTCGATCTTTGTTATTGTTTACATTGACTTTGATCTTTGTTATTGTTTACATTGACTTTGATCTTTGTTATTGTTTACATTAACTTTGATCTTTGTTATTGTTTACATTGTCTTTGTTCTTTGTTATTGTTTACATAGTTCTTGAGTAATTAGCTTTCACTACTGTTTATATAGTGCACTTATCATAACTAACTGGTGGTTTTTTGCTTATGCACTATTGTAGTGCAGTTATGATAAATAACTGAAGGTTATGCACTGATTTGTGTAGTGCCCTGATGAGTAAGAAGTGACTTGTGATATTATTATACATTTGATAATACAAGTTTGGTGTCAAAGACTTGTTTCCCACAGAGACTGGGATAAACATTGGGATTATACAAGTACTTTATTAAGTCTTGTTACTATTAAGGTTGAAATAAGATAATTAATTATTTCAGGTTTTGGACTCATATTTTAGACAACATGTCTACATTTGAGTACTTTATTGAGCAGGGAAAATCCCTTGGAAAGACTGGTGATAAATTAGAAGAATTTGCGACTGTTCAATATGCCAAGGCATTGAAGTCGGAAGAAAAGAAAATGAAAGAACAAACTGAACAAAAGAAAATAGATGCTGAGAATTTAAAACTGCAGATGCAGGTGGAGGAAAAGAGATTCCAAATGGAAATGGAAAAACAAAAAAGAGAAGCAGAAGCAAGATCTGAAGAGAAAAAACTTGAAAGAGAAACAGAGGCTGAAAATAAAAAACTTGAAAGAGAAGCTGAAGAGAAAAGACTACAGATTGAATCTGAAAATAAAAGACTAGAAATTCAGGCTGAGGCTGAAGAGAGAAGGTTACAAAGAGAGGCTGATGAGAGAAAAGCAAAAATGGAGCATGAAGAAAAACTCTTAGCTTTGGAGTTAGAAAAGATGAAATTGTTGAACACTGGTAATGCTAATGATGCAAATAAGGTGTCAGATAAGACTAATGCTAATAATTTCAAGCTTAATCTACCAGCATTTAATGCCTCTATTGATGATATAACATTTTATCTAGACAGATTTGAAAGTGCATGTAAGGTGCATAACATAGATAAATCACTGTATGTTTATCATCTGTCCAAGATACTTAGAGGTGATGCTTTGATTATGTTGGGCATGGTAGATGTGCCTGACAAGAACAACTATGAGGTTGTCAGGGCTATCTTGTTAAAGAAATACCAACTTAACGAAGACGGCTATCGTCTTCAATTTAAAAATATGTTGCCAGAAACTGGAGTGGAATTCTCTGAATTCATTTCAAGGATACGTCTTACTTTTTCCCGATGGGTTGAGCTGTCTAAGACAGTACACACATATGAAGCTCTTATGGACTTACTACTTAGAGACAAGGTTATGTCTTCTGTCAATGAACCTTTTCTTTCTTTTCTTCATGAGCGTAAGCCTAAAAACATAAAAGAAATGGAAGAATACTGTTGCCAGTATGTCACTGCGCATCCTCACGTAACCATTAGCAACTCTAAAGTAAAAGAAGGTCTGCCAGTTGCTTCGGCAGCACCTTATGGCCCAAATTTCATGCGTAAATTTCAGGGTAGCCAACAAAATTTTAATAAAAAGAGTAACCGCAATTATGCTCAGAATCATAGCGATCAATTTCAGGGTGATTCTTCTTCGCAGAACTGGAGACAACCTGATACTCCACGGTATACTACTCCCTATAATTTTAGACATTTTCGCATAGGTAGTCAATATAGAGGAAAATATTTTTCGCGGAGACCTCAAAACCAATATAATAGAGGTTCTCAACAGTATAGAGATGGTAATGACAGTTATGGAAACTGGAATTCAAACCAGGATAACAATTACAGTAGGGACTTTAATGATAATTGCAGAGGCAATAATGGTCGCGGTAGATCGCAACATAAGAGAAAAAGATATCAACGGACAAACTCTGTACAACAAGAATCTCAGGGAGCAGATAAACAGGTTAATGATAATAAAAACCATAATGCTATCGGATGTTCATCTTTTGATTTTGGTAGAGCAAATAAATGTATCCAATGCAGTACTTTATTTGACCCGACTACCGTAACTACTTTAAGCTGTGGTCATCCTCTTCTAGCTCTTCCTGCTAATGTTGCGCATGACGGGAGAGGTTCTCTTATGCTACATAAGGGTCTTGTAAATAGTAATCCAGTCTCAGTTTTGTTTGATTCTGGATGTACTACTGTTGGTGTTAGGCAATCTCTTGTAAATCCATCCTGTGCTACAGGAAAGGTCATCAAATGTGTCACATTTGGTGGCACTTTGGAAAAGTATCCTACTGCCATAATACATATTGCTACTCCTTTCTTTACGGGAGATGTCCACGCGTGTCTTCTTCCAAACCCTATTGCGGACCTTATTATTGGTCGTATTCACGGAGTTAGGGAATGTACCCCACAGCAAATTGCTGTTTGGGAAGAGAAAAACATGGAAGCTACCAATGCGGTCGTCACAAGAGCACATGCTCTGGATCCACCTCAAACTTCATTAACTGATAATGATGAAGTAGATAGCCAAGATAGTCACTTGATTATTTCACGTGACTCATTTATAAAATTGCAAGAAGAAGATCCTTCTTTACAAAAATTCTTCATTCTAGCAAAAAAAGGTGATCCAAATCAGAATACTAATAGAAAGTCTTGGATTTCTATGAAGAACGGCGTACTTGTGCGTATGGTACAAGACTCGTCTACGTCCACTCATTCACAAATTCTTGTGCCTAAAAGTATGAGATTGCAAATATTGCAACATGCTCATGACTCGCAATGTGCTGGACATATGGGTTTTTCCCGTACAAAGTCGAGGGTTCTTGCGGCTTTCTTTTGGCCATTTGTGAGCAAGGACATACGAATTTACTGTCGTTCTTGCAAAGTGTGTCAGGAGGTCAAATCTAAAGGACCACGACATGCTGCGCCTATCCAGGCTGCTGACATTCCTATTCGCCCTTTTCAAAAAATGGCAATAGATATTATCGGTCCTTTTAGGATTAAGTCGGCCAGAGGACATCAATTTATCCTTACATGTGTCGATATGTGCACACGTTGGCCAGAGGCTATACCTCTCAAGAGCATCTAAACTGCTGATATCGCAGACGCTCTTTGGCTGATATTTTCTCGCTTGGGTTTCCCCGGAGAAATATTGTCAGACCATGGCACTCAACTTATATCAGACACTATGTCACAGGTAATGTCTATGCTACATATTAAAAGGTCTCTCAGCAGTATCTATCACCCAATGTCTAATGGGTTAGTTGAGCGTTTGAATAGGACTCTAAAAACTTTACTTGGGAAGATAACTGAGGATCATCCTCAGGATTGGGACAGGGTTTTACCCGCGGCTCTCTTTGCTTATAGAGAGGTCCCCAATGAACACACAGGGTTTTCCCCTTTTGAACTTGTCTTTGGCGCGCAACCACGCGGCCCTATGTCTTTACTTCACGATCTAATCACTGCCGATAATATTAGCGATGAGACTCAATCTTCTTACGAGTATGTCATTGCTCTTAGGCAAAAGATCATCGAGGCATGCAAACTAGCAACTGTGTAGTAGATTTTGATGGTATTTGTATGGTTGTGTTATCACCTAGTGTGACGCGTGAGGTCAGCTGTGAAGGCTCCTGAAATAAATGTAGCTGTGAATGTACAGAAGACCCTTCTTGCTACCACTATACGACCTCACACATTTCTTTTTTTTCTAATGAATGTGGCTACGTTAAAATCTAGGGTACTGAATGTAATGTGTTGTATTGACATATACAAACACACACACACAGATATTAAATAATATAATATTATCAATAAAATTTAGAACACAATGAACTAAATTCAGCTGGTGAAATTTTAGAAAGTAAATCTTTTTTAAATTTATTTGTTCTGAACCAAGGTTTTATTTTGGCCAGAACATATGAAAGATTTTGAAATTTATGAGTGAATGGCATGACTAAATGGCATGATAAATAAAAGGTGTGTACGTATACAATTTTCACGATTAGTTAATATTTCTACAGTTCATAATTTTATTTTCCCTGGGAGAACGATGAATAGATGTGCTGTTGGGGTGGCTTCATCCCTCCCTGTCTATGCCTACCAAACATTGTCCATTAATGATGGAAGGAAATGGGATGTTTTAGTAGTAATTCACTTTGGGTGCTATGTCTATGAAGTTGGTGTAAATCCAGCAGACCAGCCTGCTTACGTAACTTTGAAAGAGTAGTTCTGGTGCTGGAATCTGGTGGCCCCGCCTCTCCGTGCTTGGGGGGCAAATATCAAGAGTCTGGTGGCCCCACCTCTCCGTGCTTGGGGCTATAATAGGCTGCTCTGACACAATGTTACTGCACGGGTCCCTCTTGTAATATTCAACACATTTGACACCACATTGGTGCCAAATAAAAAACTCACAGCTCTGCAATCAAAGTATTAGTTATGTGTCAGAATTCCATCCTCTAAATTAATTCTGGACACAACACCACACAACAACAACACCATATAGACGGGTCAGATCTCTCTGACCATACAGCACATCTTACCAAGTTGGTTTCACATAGGATAAGTTCTCCCAGACTACACATTCCGAAATATGTTTATTAGCTTCCTGCCATAAAATAGGATAGGTGATATGTTTCACTGTTCTCAACACTTAATCACCCCTTCCTAATCCTTGCTGGAGTTTATATATATTGTTTGTCCCTAGACCCTGAACTAGGGCGGGGGGTCTAGAGCAAATCCTTACTTGTTGTAAGGCTAGATTTCGATATGGCAGTATCAAATCACTTGAAACATTAAACAATATTTAAAATATACAAAGAAATAATTTCAATCTTACCAGATTATGAATAAAGAACACAGAAATGCTAGCAAAACTCAGCTGAGCTGCTGGCTATAGTATGGCGTCCCTGAACTTATTTCAATTTACTTCATTGGAAATCACCACACTTAAAATTTACTGTGTCTATCACTGGACAACTATTGAGGAATGGCAAAACAGCGCGTCTGAGCGCTGATAATATGATTGTCTGTGGCCAATCAATGCCTTGTGTTTTTTTCAAATTCAAATTTCCTACACTAAAGTCATTTCAGTCATGCTTCAGTCAAGTATGGAATATTATCTGTTAGTCCGTCCGTCTCTACTTGCGTTTTCACAAAAAACGTACTTGGTTTTTGAACCAACCTATCCGTCCCCTCTACAAATTTTGTCTTTAAAGTTATTTTTAGCCACAGCTCCCACCAATGTCCCTCTCTTTCATTCTAACTAGATTTGGACACTTGAGTCTCAAGGTCGCGGTTTTTGTGCAAATTAGTAACATGTTTGATTCAATGCAGTCTTTCGCTGATGTGAACAACAGTCTTTTGTCAATGTCTTCATTATTATCTATCCGTCTGTATAAATAAAAGCATATTATTTCACTGCTCAAAATGGGCCATCCGGCCAGCTAGGTTTTATATTCCTAACATCATTATTAAGAAAAAGTTACTTTTCAAGGTTAGTTTTTTTTTTCAAATTATATTCTAGTATCTTCTGTGAAAACGAGTGCGTGTGCCGCTGCATTCAAATAAAGGACAAAATATCGCAAAAGCGTCCAAAAAATGACTGTTGCGTATAATAACTATGGTCCCTTTTGTCGATTTCGTTACCTTGTGTCAACTTGGGGACGTGACTTTTCCTCCGTTTTCCCCCCCCCCCCCCCCCTCCCCCCCCCCCCCCCCCCCCCCGCCCCTCCCCCCCCAATTGCATCTTTTTAGCCTTGCTAGTTTCACGCAATTTTTCAGTCATATTTTTTCCTTTTGATCTTCGTTCTCATTTCGTTCCAAGGGTAAACGTTCTAGCAATTTAATTTCCATGGCGGGTGATGACCCGCGGCGTGGGCGATCATGCCTTCTAGTAACTTACGCATTCTTTTTATCCCTACATTTTATCCTTTGGAGATATTTTTACGTTGTATCACTGTTAATTTTATGACACATCTCCCCACTTGAAAACATGCCTACGGCAAGTTCCAAAACCAGTGATACACATAGGTAAAATTACTCCTCACGTCTGCCACTACTCTAATTTTGATCACACGTCCTTTTTTGTTTGTGGCCTAGGTGCTCTCTGCAGTTTTTCCAAATTCTTAGGATCAGGGGTCATATTACCCTGATATACAGTGTGCCCCAAGAATTCCAACTCTTTGCATCCAATACAACATTTTGTTGGCCTAGCAGTTAAGTTCGCCTCCCGAAGCCTATTAAACAACATTTTTAGAGCGTCAATGTGTTCTTCAAATGTCTCTGTGGCGACGAGAATATCATCCATGAAATTCGTGATACATGGGTTATTCAGGGGATCCAACAATTTGCGCATCATCCTTGAAAATACACTCGGAGCATTTTTCAGTCCGAATGGTAGCATGTTGAATTCATAATGTCCATCTGAAGTGCTAAAAGCCAAATAAGGTCTCACTTCAGGCTTCACTGGAATCTGGTAATAGCCTTTACTAAGATCCACCTTTGAAAAGTATTTTGCCTTGTTTAATCTGGCAAATAACTGTTTTGTGTCTGGTAATGGATCCACTTGTCCTTCTGTGACAGCATTCAGTTTCCTATAATCTATGCACAGTCGGTGTTCCCCAGACGGTTTTCTCAACAAGACGACACTGGAACTAAAGGGTGATTCACTGTGTGAAATGATCCCCTCCTTCAATAAATAATCTATTTCTTCCTTCAATGCCTTCTCCTTCGCGAACGGAATAGAATAGGCTCTCATACAGATTGGGTTTGAGTCTACCAGTTTCATGTCATACTGTAGCAAATTCGTATGGCCTGGTTTATCTGTTAATACATCTGTATGTTCCTCCAGAACCTGTTGAACTCTCTCCCTCTGGTTTTTAGTCAGGTGCTTACTGACTTTTACCTGTGCTGCTGTTTCACAAGGATGTAATGGGTATTCATGTGAGGTGAGTGGTTCCTTTTGCATCTGAGTTGCAATAGCCAAGGTCAATAAGGGGGTGCTTTCCTGGAGTGGTCTGTCCAGATACTTCTTTAATAAGTTTACATGATAAACTTTCTCCTTCCCCTTTTTGTCAATTTTATAGTTTGTTCTAGACACCTTCTCTAGAACCGTATATGGACCTTGCCAACCAATTTGTAATTTATTCTGGCTGCCGGGTAGTAGAAGAAGCACCTTCTCTCCCACAGCTAGTTCTCGGTCCTTTGCCTTCCTATTAAAATATGCTGCATGTTTCTTCCTGGCTTGTTTCAAATTATCATTTGCCAGTTTCCATCCAGCTTTCAGACGAGTGGTCAGTTCGTTCACGTATTGATAAGATGAGGTAACAGTCTCTTCCGCCTTCTCATCTGTCCAGGTCCTTAATAGTGCTACATCTGGACCTTTAATTTATCATACGTATTTTTCATGGAACCCGTCAGGTCCCTTCCATTAGAAGCCTTATAGTGAGGACTTTTCTTCCTAGAATCATCACTCACAAATCGACCACTACCAATTTTTTTCTTGGGTGTGTCTCCCCACTTTAGATTGCTTATGAGAGATCTTCGCTCTCTTTTCTGTTCTTCCAGTTTATATAAGTCTGACCGAGGGATTGTCATCTTATCCTGGGTAAAATTTCTTCTTTGTACTCTTCGCATAGTGGCCATGTTAATCCATTCAAGTGACGACTGGGTGTGAAAAGGGGGCTCCCATTCCACTTTGTCTACCTGAGTATAATTAGTTTTCCTTCCAGGCCTAATTTTGCCCCGTGGCGTTTCTAGGTCCTGCACATATTTTCCCTTTGTGGGTGTTCCCTCATGAAATACGCCACATGCTTCTACAAAGTTTTCAATGTCGACATTTACGTCGGGCCAATAGTATTTGCGAGCAACTTTTTGGCAGATGGTACCGACTTTTTCATGGTCCCCATCCTTTCCAACATGTAAGCTCCTTATTAAATTTGCCCTATATACCTTGGGAAGAACCAACTGTCCGTGACCAGTGGATCTAGTTCCTGTCTTCCTATATAATAGTTTGTTCTTCATGAAATATTCCCCCTTGCTCGGAGGTGTGTGGCATTTGGGCAATTTTTTAAAACATGGCTTGAGTGTCCTATCCTCAGCCTGCGCCTTTCTCATCTCCTCTGGATGAGCATTTATAGGTTCACCTTCTTCCTCCTTCTTCTGTGACCTGGTCTGCACTGTCGCCATGATCACAGGTTTCTCGGGATTCCCCAAGAAGACGTATCTACACCCCAATATCAGAGGGTAGATTGGTTCATCTATCACTGCTGCTCTGATTTCTCCTTCCACATAGCGAGTTTTCACCGTTATCCTTGCGATGGGAAGTGTCATGAGTGGTATGTCCTTAGTCGCCCCTTGTATTTCCACTGTTTCTGTGGTATACTGACTTGGGTCCACTAGGCTAGACTTCACAACTGAATCATAATCCAAACCTGTATCATAAAGGCACCTTATGGTGACTCCATTACAAATAACATCCTCACAAACTGGGGGGTGATAAGGTTCCTGTTGTCCATTAGGATTAACCTTTAATCGTTGAGTCCCCGACTTCATTGCAGCAATGTTTGAAGGTTTCCTTCTACAAAATTCGGTGTTATGGTTATCTCTCTTGCACCATTTACACCATCTTTTTCCTTGGTTAAACGGTTTCCTTTCATTATTTTTTTGGTCATTGAACTGTGAGTTTCTGTCGCGATAGTCATTTCTTGGCCGCTCAAAGTTTGTCCTACCTCTATTACCCTGTTCTCTATTGTCAAATTTATTAAATGGCTGTGGAGCTTTAAAATTATCTATGTGCTTCTTTTTAGCACCACTTACCTCTGCCTGGGCTGCCTGATACCTCTCAGCGACATTTAAAACCTCTCCCAATTTCTCTGCACCTTGTTCCATGAGGAATTTTCTCATGTCTGGAGCCATGGACTCTCTCAATTGCTCAATCATGATCATTTCTTTAAGATCTTGGGTCTTCCCCAGAGCAGTCCATTTCTCCAAATAGGTTTACAGTCTGGCAGAGAATTGGTGGTATGTCTCCCCAGACAACAGTTTGGCATTTCTAAATTTCTTACGATAAAATTCCCCATTTTTTTCGTACCTCAATAACAAAGCCTGCTTTAACATGTCATAATTGTCTTGGTCTTCTCTGTTCATTTTTGCGAAGACTTCATAAGAAGTACCTCTCAGTCCCTGTGATAGCTTTAAACTCCACCTCTCTCTCTCTAACCCATATGTAGTAGCTAATAACTCAAAACGTCCTAGGTACCCCTCTATGTCATCGTCTTTTTCAACAAAATGGTCTAAATGGAACCCCATAGCTGAGTTTGAGGCTCCCAGACTGGGCGTAGCATCTGAGGCAAAAGGGCTGGCACCATTTTCAGGAGCCTGGCCTTGTAATTCCAGCTCCCTTAGTCGTAATTCGTGCTCCCTTTGCAACCTTCTATCTTCTGCCTCCCTTTCGGCCTTTTTTATCTTCTGCCTCCCTTTCGGCCTTTTTATCTTCTGCCTCCTTTTCGGCCTTTTTATCTTCTGCCTCCCTTTGCTGTCGTTTGTCTTCTGCCTCAATCTGCAGCCTCTTAATTTCTCTATCAGCCTCAATTTGTAACCTCTTCTCTTCAGCTACCTTTCTATCTTCCCTTTCAATATATTTATCACATTCAGCCGTTACGTATTGAATTAAAATCTGACCATCCATTCCCATCTCCTTTGCCGTCAGCACAGCAGCTGATCTAAATTTTGCCAGCTCCGCCATACTTTTTAGACAATTTAGTAATGTACAAGATAAATCTCTAACCACTAAAGTACTTCTAATTACTATAGTCTAACTAATTATAATTAACCAGTTAACTAATTAATTATTACTGGCTGTGAAGATTCACCAACTTCTAATTGCCCTATTAATTTAAAGGGACACTTTTAATTTTAAGGGAATTTTACAATTTTGTTCCCCTAATTTTATTTCTCCCACCAGGAGATCCTTATATTACTGTTTATGCTAATTATCCCTGGACAAGACCCCAATATATGTAGTGGATTTTGATGGTATTTGTATGGTTGTGTTATCACCTAGTGTGATGCGTGAGGTCAGCTGTGAAGGCTCCTGAAATAAATGTAGCTGTGAATGTACAGAAGACCCTTCTTGCTACCACTATACGACCTCACACATTTCTTTTTTTCTAATGAATGTGGCTACGTTAAAATCTAGGGTACTGAATGTAATGTGTTGTATTGACATATACAAACACACACACACAGATATTAAATAATATAATATTATCAATAAAATTTAGAACACAATGAACTAAATTCAGCTGGTGAAATTTTAGAAAGTAAATCTTTTTTAAATTTATTTGTTCTGAACCAAGGTTTTATTTTGGCCAGAACATATGAAAGATTTTGAAATTTATGAGTGAATGGCATGAATAAATGGCATGATAAATAAAAGGTGTGTACGTATACAATTTTCACGATTAGTTAATATTTCTACAGTTCATAATTTTTTTTTCCCTGGGAGAACGATGAATAGATGTGCTGTTGGGGTGGCTTCATCCCTCCCTGTCTATGCCTACCAAACATTGTCCATTAATGATGGAAGGAAATGGGATGTTTTAGTAGTAATTCACTTTGGGTGCTATGTCTATGAAGTTGGTGTAAATCCAGCAGACCAGCCTGCTTACGTAACTTTGAAAGAGTAGTTCTGGTGCTGGAATCTGGTGGCCCCGCCTCTCCGTGCTTGGGGGCAAATATCAAGAGTCTGGTGGCCCCACCTCTCCGTGCTTGGGGCTATAATAGGCTGCTCTGACACAATGTTACTGCACGGGTCCCTCTTGTAATATTCAACACATTTGACACCACATTGGTGCCAAATAAAAAACTCACAGCTCTGCAATCAAAGTATTAGTTATGTGTCAGAATTCCATCCTCTAAATTAATTCTGGACACAACACCACACAACAACAACACCATATAGACGGGTCAGATCTCTCTGACCATACAGCACATCTTACCAAGTTGGTTTCACATAGGATAAGTTCTCCCAGACTACACATTCCGAAATATGTTTATTAGCTTCCTGCCATAAAATAGGATAGGTGATATGTTTCACTGTTCTCAACACTTAATCACCCCTTCCTAATCCTTGCTGGAGTTTATATATATTGTTTGTCCCTAGACCCTGAACTAGGGCGGGGGGTCTAGAGCAAATCCTTACTTGTTGTAAGGCTAGATTTCGATATGGCAGTATCAAATCACTCGAAACATTAAACAATATTTAAAATATACAAAGAAATAATTTCAATCTTACCAGATTATGAATAAAGAACACAGAAATGCTAGCAAAACTCAGCTGAGCTGCTGGCTATAGTATGGCGTCCCTGAACTTATTTCAATTTACTTCATTGGAAATCACCACACTTAAAATTTACTGTGTCTATCACTGGACAACTATTGAGGAATGGCAAAAAAGCGCGTCTGAGCGCTGATAATATGATTGTCTGTGGCCAATCAATGCCTTGTGTTTTTTCAAATTCAAATTTCCTACACTAAAGTCATTTCAGTCATGCTTCAGTCAAGTATGGATTTTTTATCTGTTAGTCCGTCCGTCTCTACTTGCGTTTTCACAAAAAACGTACTTGGTTTTTGAACCAACCTATCCGTCCCCTCTACAAATTTTGTCTTTAAAGTTATTTTTAGCCACAGCTCCCACCAATGTCCCTCTCTTTCATTCTAACTAGATTTGGACACTTGAGTCTCAAGGTCGCGGTTTTTGTGCAAATTAGTAACATGTTTGATTCAATGCAGTCTTTCGCTGATGTGAACAACACAGTCTTTTGTCAATGTCTTCATTATTATCTATCCGTCTGTATAAATAAAAGCATATTATTTCACTGCTCAAAATGGGCCATCCGGCCAGCTAGGTTTTATATTCCTAACATCATTATTAAGAAAAAGTTACTTTTCAAGGTTAGTTGTTTTTTTTAAATATTTTCTAGAATCTTCTGTGAAACGTGTGCCGCTGCATTCAAATAAAGGACAAAATATCGCAAAAGCGTCCAAAAAATGACTGTTGCGTATAATAACTATGGTCCCTTTTGTCGATTTCGTTACCTTGTGTCAACTTGGGGACGTGACTTTTCCTCCGTTCCCCCCCCCCCCCCCCCCCCCCCCCCCCCCCCCCCCCCCCCCCCCCCCCCGCCCCCCCCTCCCCCCCCCAATTGCATCTTTTTAGCCTTGCTAGTTTCACGCAATTTTTCAGTCATATTTTTTCCTTTTGATCTTCGTTCTCATTTCGTTCCAAGGGTAAACGTTCTAGCAATTTAATTTCCATGGCGGGTGATGACCCGCGGCGTGGGCGATCATGCCTTCTAGTAACTTACGCATTCTTTTTATCCCTACATTTTATCCTTTGGAGATATTTTTACGTTGTATCACTGTTAATTTTATGACACATCTCCCCACTTGAAAACATGCCTACGGCAAGTTCCAAAACCAGTGATACACATAGGTAAAATTACTCCTCACGTCCGCCACTACTCTAATTTTGATCACACGTCCTTTTTTGTTTGTGGCCTAGGTGCTCTCTGCAGTTTTTCCAAATTCTTAGGATCAGGGGTCATATTACCCTGATATACAGTGTGCCCCAAGAATTCCAACTCTTTGCATCCAATACAACATTTTGTTGGCCTAGCAGTTAAGTTCGCCTCCCGAAGCCTATTAAACAACATTTTTAGAGCGTCAATGTGTTCTTCAAATGTCTCTGTGGCGACGAGAATATCATCCATGAAATTCGTGATACATGGGTTATTCAGGGGATCCAACAATTTGCGCATCATCCTTGAAAATACACTCGGAGCATTTTTCAGTCCGAATGGTAGCATGTTGAATTCATAATGTCCATCTGAAGTGCTAAAAGCCAAATAAGGTCTCACTTCAGGCTTCACTGGAATCTGGTAATAGCCTTTACTAAGATCCACCTTTGAAAAGTATTTTGCCTTGTTTAATCTGGCAAATAACTGTTTTGTGTCTGGTAATGGATCCACTTGTCCTTCTGTGACAGCATTCAGTTTCCTATAATCTATGCACAGTCGGTGTTCCCCAGACGGTTTTCTCAACAAGACGACACTGGAACTAAAGGGTGATTCACTGTGTGAAATGATCCCCTCCTTCAATAAATAATCTATTTCTTCCTTCAATGCCTTCTCCTTCGCGAACGGAATAGAATAGGCTCTCATACAGATTGGGTTTGAGTCTACCAGTTTCATGTCATACTGTAGCAAATTCGTATGGCCTGGTTTATCTGTTAATACATCTGTATGTTCCTCCAGAACCTGTTGAACTCTCTCCCTCTGGTTTTTAGTCAGGTGCTTACTGACTTTTACCTGTGCTGCTGTTTCACAAGGATGTAATGGGTATTCATGTGAGGTGAGTGGTTCCTTTTGCATCTGAGTTGCAATAGCCAAGGTCAATAAGGGGGTGCTTTCCTGGAGTGGTCTGTCCAGATACTTCTTTAATAAGTTTACATGATAAACTTTCTCCTTCCCCTTTTTGTCAATTTTATAGTTTGTTCTAGACACCTTCTCTAGAACCGTATATGGACCTTGCCAACCAATTTGTAATTTATTCTGGCTGCCGGGTAGTAGAAGAAGCACCTTCTCTCCCACAGCTAGTTCTCGGTCCTTTGCCTTCCTATTAAAATATGCTGCATGTTTCTTCCTGGCTTGTTTCAAATTATCATTTGCCAGTTTCCATCCAGCTTTCAGACGAGTGGTCAGTTCGTTCACGTATTGATAAGATGAGGTAACAGGTTCTTCCGCCTTCTCATCCGTCCAGGTCCTTAATAGTGCTACATCTGGACCTTTACTTTTCCATATTTATTTTTCATGGCACCCATCAGGTCCCTTCCATTAGAAGCCTTATAGTGAGGACTTTTCTTCCTAGAATCATCACTCACAAATCGACCACTACCAATTTTTTTCTTGGGTGTGTCTCCCCACTTTAGATTGCTTATGAGAGATCTTCGCTCTCTTTTCTGTTCTTCCAGTTTATATAAGTCTGACCGAGGGATTGTCATCTTATCCTGGGTAAAATTTCTTCTTTGTACTCTTCGCATAGTGGCCATGTTAATCCATTCAAGTGACGACTGGGTGTGAAAAGGGGGCTCCCATTCCACTTTGTCTACCTGAGTATAATTAGTTTTCCTTCCAGGCCTAATTTTGCCCCGTGGCGTTTCTAGGTCCTGCACATATTTTCCCTTTGTGGGTGTTCCCTCATGAAATACGCCACATGCTTCTACAAAGTTTTCAATGTCGACATTTACGTCGGGCCAATAGTATTTGCGAGCAAATTTTGGCAGATGGTACCGACTTTTTCATGGTCCCCATCCTTTCCAACATGTAAGCTCCTTATTAAATTTGCCCTATATACCTTGGGAAGAACCAACTGTCCGTGACCAGTGGATCTAGTTCCTGTCTTCATATATAATAGTTTGTTCTTCATGAAATATTCCCCCTTGCTCGGAGGTGTGTGGCATTTGGGCAATTTTTTAAAACATGGCTTGAGTGTCCTATCCTCAGCCTGCGCCTTTCTCATCTCCTCTGGATGAGCATTTATAGGTTCACCTTCTTCCTCCTTCTTCTGTGACCTGGTCTGCACTGTCGCCATGATCACAGGTTTCTCGGGATTCCCCAAGAAGACGTATCTACACCCCAATATCAGAGGGTAGATTGGTTCATCTATCACTGCTGCTCTGATTTCTCCTTCCACATAGCGAGTTTTCACCGTTATCCTTGCGATGGGAAGTGTCATGAGTGGTATGTCCTTAGTCGCCCCTTGTATTTCCACTGTTTCTGTGGTATACTGACTTGGGTCCACTAGGCTAGACTTCACAACTGAATCATAATCCAAACCTGTATCATAAAGGCACCTTATGGTGACTCCATTACAAATAACATCCTCACAAACTGGGGGTGATAAGGTTCCTGTTGTCCATTAGGATTAACCTTTAATCGTTGAGTCCCCGACTTCATTGCAGCAATGTTTGAAGGTTTCCTTCTACAAAATTCGGTGTTATGGTTATCTCTCTTGCACCATTTACACCATCTTTTTCCTTGGTTAAACGGTTTCCTTTCATTATTTTTTTGGTCATTGAACTGTGAGTTTCTGTCGCGATAGTCATTTCTTGGCCGCTCAAAGTTTGTCCTACCTTTATTACCCTGTTCTCTATTGTCAAATTTATTAAATGGTTGTGGAGCTTTAAAATTATCTATGTGCTTCTTTTTAGCACCACTTACCTCTGCCTGGGCTGCCTGATACCTCTCAGCGACATTTAAAACCTCTCCCAATTTCTCTGCACCTTGTTCCATGAGGAATTTTCTCATGTCTGGAGCCATGGACTCTCTCAATTGCTCAATCATGATCATTTCTTTAAGATCTTGGGTCTTCCCCAGAGCAGTCCATTTCTCCAAATAGGTTTACAGTCTGGCAGAGAATTGGTGGTATGTCTCCCCAGACAACAGTTTGGCATTTCTAAATTTCTTACGATAAAATTCCCCATTTTTTTCGTACCTCAATAACAAAGCCTGCTTTAACATGTCATAATTGTCTTGGTCTTCTCTGTTCATTTTTGCGAAGACTTCATAAGAAGTACCTCTCAGTCCCTGTGATAGCTTTAAACTCCACCTCTCTCTCTCTAACCCATATGTAGTAGCTAATAACTCAAAACGTCCTAGGTACCCCTCTATGTCATCGTCTTTTTCAACAAAATGGTCTAAATGGAACCCCATAGCTGAGTTTGAGGCTCCCAGACTGGGCGTAGCATCTGAGGCAAAAGGGCTGGCACCATTTTCAGGAGCCTGGCCTTGTAATTCCAGCTCCCTTAGTCGTAATTCGTGCTCCCTTTGCAACCTTCTATCTTCTGCCTCCCTTTCGGCCTTTTTATCTTCTGCCTCCCTTTCGGCCTTTTTATCTTCTGCCTCCTTTTCGGCCTTTTTATCTTCTGCCTCCCTTTGCTGTCGTTTGTCTTCTGCCTCAATCTGCAGCCTCTTAATTTCTCTATCAGCCTCAATTTGTAACCTCTTCTCTTCAGCTACCTTTCTATCTTCCCTTTCAATATATTTATCACATTCAGCCGTTACGTATTGAATTAAAATCTGACCATCCATTCCCATCTCCTTTGCCGTTAGCACAGCAGCTGATCTGAATTTCGCCAGCTCCGCCATACTTTTTAGACAATTTAGTAATGTACAAGATAAATCTCTAACCACTAAAGTACTTCTAATTACTATAGTCTAACTAATTATAATTAACCAGTTAACTAATTAATTATTACTGGCTGTGAAGATTCACCAACTTCTAACTGCCCTATTAATTTAAAGGGACACTTTTAATTTTAAGGGAATTTTACAATTTTGTTCCCCTAATTTTATTTCTCCCACCAGGAGATCCTTATATTACTGTTTATGCTAATTATCCCTGGACAAGACCCCAATATATGTAGTGGATTTTGATGGTATTTGTATGGTTGTGTTATCACCTAGTGTGATGCGTGAGGTCAGCTGTGAAGGCTCCTGAAATAAATGTAGCTGTGAATGTACAGAAGACCCTTCTTGCTACCACTATACGACCTCACACATTTCTTTTTTTCTAATGAATGTGGCTACGTTAAAATCTAGGGTACTGAATGTAATGTGTTGTATTGACATATACAAACACACACACACAGATATTAAATAATATAATATTATCAATAAAATTTAGAACACAATGAACTAAATTCAGCTGGTGAAATTTTAGAAAGTAAATCTTTTTTAAATTTATTTGTTCTGAACCAAGGTTTTATTTTGGCCAGAACATATGAAAGATTTTGAAATTTATGAGTGAATGGCATGAATAAATGGCATGATAAATAAAAGGTGTGTACGTATACAATTTTCACGATTAGTTAATATTTCTACAGTTCATAATTTTATTTTCCCTGGGAGAACGATGAATAGATGTGCTGTTGGGGTGGCTTCATCCCTCCCTGTCTATGCCTACCAAACATTGTCCATTAATGATGGAAGGAAATGGGATGTTTTAGTAGTAATTCACTTTGGGTGCTATGTCTATGAAGTTGGTGTAAATCCAGCAGACCAGCCTGCTTACGTAACTTTGAAAGAGTAGTTCTGGTGCTGGAATCTGGTGGCCCCGCCTCTCCGTGCTTGGGGGCAAATATCAAGAGTCTGGTGGCCCCACCTCTCCGTGCTTGGGGCTATAATAGGCTGCTCTGACACAATGTTACTGCACGGGTCCCTCTTGTAATATTCAACACATTTGGCACCATTAGCTTCCTGCCATAAAATAGGATAGGTGATATGTTTCACTGTTCTCAACACTTAATCACCCCTTCCTAATCCTTGCTGGAGTTTATATATATTGTTTGTCCCTAGACCCTGAACTAGGGCGGGGGGTCTAGAGCAAATCCTTACTTGTTGTAAGGCTAGATTTCGATATGGCAGTATCAAATCACTCGAAACATTAAACAATATTTAAAATATACAAAGAAATAATTTCAATCTTACCAGATTATGAATAAAGAACACAGAAATGCTAGCAAAACTCAGCTGAGCTGCTGGCTGTAGTATGGCGTCCCTGAACTTATTTCAATTTACTTCATTGGAAATCACCACACTTAAAATTTACTGTGTCTATCACTGGACAACTATTGAGGAATGGCAAAAAAGCGCGACTGAGCGCTGATAATATGATTGTCTGTGGCCAATCAATGCCTTGGGTTTTTTCAAATTCAAATTTCCTACACTAAAGTCATTTCAGTCATGCTTCAGTCAAGTATGGATTATTATCTGTTAGTCCGTCCGTCTCTACTTGCGTTTTCACAAAAAACGTACTTGGTTTTTGAACCAACCTATCCGTCCCCTCTACAAATTTTGTCTTTAAAGTTATTTTTAGCCACAGCTCCCACTACGTGTGGCAGTGTCGGGGTATGCAGGGTTTACAGTTTATTTTATAGAGAGTAGGTTTGGTTAACTAGCCTTGACCGCTAGAGATATTTTTTCCTCTCCTTTGTAAGATTGGGTCACCAGGTTCGATTTTCTTCTCTTAGGTGTTGATGTAGCAAATTTAACTGAGATGGATAGATTTCTTAGCTAAATCTCAAACTGTAGAAATTCACTTTTGCAACAGCGTTCTATTTCAAACAAATCTTTTAATGTCTTACAGTATGAAGTCAAATTTCAACAAAAGTCTGGAATTCAGAACGTTTTTACAATAATAAGCACAATAAAGTTTTAACATATCATCAGATGCTTTCATCGATGCAAAAATCCCTTTTGCATCTTTATCTCATAGGCCTACTCAATTTGTCAAAGATGGCGAACTTTTTCTTTCCACCGTTTTCTTCCTTTAGGTTAGGCCTAACGTCTTATTTTGGGTTCGACGACATATTCTCATTCCTTCAGATTAGTCCTTTGATTTCTTTATTATCTTAGGTATTCCTTGAGTTAAATATTTTCCAACACAAGGGTATTTTCAGCTCAGCATGGTTTTATGTGTAAGACTAGTTTTGCAAATTGACTCAATCTTCGAACCTAGTTCTGCTGCAACCAGAGTTGGAAGCTCTATTCAAATATGCGTTGAATGATAGTTACTACTTACGCAAGTAAGGAATACAAAACCACTCAATGTCCTGAAATACACATTTTAAAATAAATTTTGCAGTTGATTTACTCAAACTAAGGAATATGTAGAGCTGGACTAGACACGTCCTATTCAGTTTCGCTCCTTCATTCTGACTGCCAGATGGCGTCCTGTTCTATATTCCCCGGGGTAAATCTGAGCTATCCGATTGGTCAGGGGAAATCACCCAATTATTAGAAATGGCGTGTGGAAGCGACTCTGTCCTAAATATGTGACACTATAATTTATTATTTTCTGTTTCTCATAAAATATAAAATTATGGGGTGGTCTGTGCTTCTTCTCGTCTTGTTAGAATATAGTCTGTTCTCTGAATAAAGCACGGTATACACGGCTACATACAGATCCCGGGGCCCTGCAAATGTATCCCGTAGGGAGACATTTGAGTACTATCAATAACAAAAAAATATCCCCAAAATTCCTAAGTTCAAAAAAAAAAATTTCAGAAAAATTTAAAGTTCAAAAAAAATTTTCTAAGTCCAAAAATAATTCGGAAAAATTTAACGAAATTCTTACATCTGAGCTCCTATGTCTATATGGGACTGTCGTCTATAAAGGGGCCTTATAGATGGACATCATCTCCAAAAAATTGCAAACTATCTTTCACATCAATACCTATTTCAACCAAATTTACCAATTGGCAACAGTGCCCGACAAAATCCTAAAAACAATCATAAGGTCATCACCAAAAAATGTGACGAGTGGCAACACTGGGAAATGAACAATAAAATATCTTATTTGCAGAACTTGGCTGCATTATCATAATCTATTACATTTCATTCAAAATATAGTTGATTACATTCTCTTGGATATGGTGGGGGGTGTTATCTCTTTTCTGTTCCTGTTATTTGCTCCATATATAAGTCTGCAAGACTTAAAACAAATCTTTTTTTTTTTTTTTTTTTTTTCTTTTTTTTCTTCCTGGCGTACTTATTTATTTTATTTTCCAAGTACTCTGCAATATCCTTAGTAATGTCCAGGATCTCCAATTCCTATGGTAATGGCAATCCACTTTCATAAAATAGCCAATGTTCTCATGGGTACTCATCATGTTCTCTTTTTTTTTTCAGTGAATGAGCCACTTGCTCATTATTACATGTAGAAAACATCTCTAGACATAATATGCATATTTATCAGACGATAATATAACTAGCATCATTTTTGTAAGTAATCATTTTTCACAATAAAAGCATTAAAACCTCATGGCTTATCCTTATTTATTTATTTGTATGTTTCCTTGTTATTGACATTTTCCAAATGGTAAGTGTATAAATTCGTTCTAAGTCCGTCACTGTAGAAAAAATGTTCTATATTACATTCCTTTTTTTTTTTTAAACTATGTGATGTCTGTCTCTAATATCCGTACGTCTGGTGGTGATCCTGTCCATTAGTCAGTTATTTCTAATCATTCCTTCTTTTCTGTCAACACAGTATTTTTTTTCTGTGAACTCTGTCCTAGAAATATTATTTTATATATATATATATATTTTTTTTTTAAAAGATCTTCTTTGACTTGCCATACATCAATTTTCAAACATCTAATTATTCAGCAACCAACAGACGAATGTGTTACTATCATATTATGAAATATAAGGGAAAAGGAAAATATAGTTTAACATCATCATGAATTTTCTACGTTGGGTTCCGTATTGCTTTATTTTCTGTTAAGACAACTGTTTATACTCTTGACAATATGTATCCATGTTGTCACTCTCAAAGCATCCTTGTATACAGTTTATATTTGTCTCCTTTTTTTTTTTTCTTTTGTATAACACCAATGTATCATTTATGGTGTTCCAATATCATTGTATCCATTCTAGTCCTCCTGTTATCTTGAGAATTCATCCTTAGTAACTCCCTATGTACCTTATCTAGCAATACATTTTTCAAAAACACATCAAACAATTATTTATGGAACAATCAACTGAGATGTAAGAACTTGTGACAATATGAGATGAAAAAAAAATGTTGGGGTCATCACTCAAAAATTGTGACATAGAAGGGAAGAAAAATATTCAATTGATCGTGAGGAGTCTACAATATCCTTATAAAACAAAGTTCCTGGTACTCTGACTCTTATTTATCCATATTTTTTTCTGGTTATCCTTGCATACCGTGTACCATTTCCATTTTCTTTATAAGTCCAATTCATCGCTCATGGTGCTCCAATATTTAAAATGTGGATCCTTCCTATTCCTCTTATTCTGTACTGGAAATACATCCTTATTAATTGTCCATGTACTATATCTGCGAATATTTATCAACAATATATCAACTAATCATTTATGGAACCATTTATACAAATGTCTAAACTTTACCAAAACATGAACAAAAACATGTCTTTTTACATATGTGCAATATTTCGACACCAACTCTGCCTTCGCAGGTCGAGGGTTAGTCAGAGTTATGTGGTGCCTGTAACATCCGCTGACTACAGCCAGATGGGTGACTTATGGTACTTATAATTCAAAAATCTCATCCGTCAGTTATCTTAAGTGTGGGGCGGGGTCTATTTCATGGTGTCCTTGACCAAGTTTGTTGCATTTCCAATCTAGGTATTCTTTCTTTTTTTTTTTTTTTTTTTTTGTCATAATATCTCCATGATATATCTGTGACATGTCTGTCCTTGGGATAACATTATTTTTTATCCAATATCCTCGGGGTGAGCAGAATCTCAGTACGTCCAATTTCATCAACCATGTATTTTTTTTTCTCTCTTGTAATTCTGGGTATATTATGAGTATAGTAAATTGTCAATTTATTTCAACTATCTTACAACATTCTGTAATTCGTGATAAGGAATAGTCATTTGTTATACAACCATGTTCATATTACAAAGGCAATGAGCAAAAATCAAAAAAAGATTTCTCCAAAAATGCGGATGTATCTCTATTTCCTTTACCTCTGGGCGTAGCAATTGTTCAGTCATTATTTTTTCTCTCATTATTTAATCTCCATTTTGTGTCCTTAGCACCTGTGGTTCCATGGGATTATCATAATCTATTTGTCTCTTGTCTACTGACAATCCTTCAATAATGACTTCAAATATGGTCCTCATATGTGCAACAATCATCTGCTCTGATTTGTTCCATGTCCATAATAAATAATAATAATAATAAATTCTTTAAGCACCAAACACGGCGCATAAGGCAGAAACCAGTGCTCTCCAGGTTGTTCGTTGTGACGCCACTCCTCTTAGCTCTTGCACATTATTTAGGCCCAACGTTCTTCCTTCTCTTATTATTGTTCTTCTGAGTGTTTCTTTTGGTCTTCCTTTTTTCCTCTTACCCTCAGGGACCCAAGTGAGCGCCTGTAGTGGTATTCTGTTGTTTTGCATTCGTAGGACATGACCGATATATGACCATCGTCTTTTCCTTATATAGTCGGAGACATATTTCTGCCTAGAGTCTTCTCTTATTTGTCGATTAGTCTTGAATTCTTTCCAACTGATGTTCATGAGTTTTCTAAGACATTTGTTCTCGAATGTATTCAGCTTGTTCTCCAATGGTATTCATAAAATATTCCATTATCTCCTTGTCTTTGCTCGTATCCACGAAAGACTAAGATTATTGTTCCTCCAATGTTAATGTGGGGGATTTTGTGCATAAACATTTCAACAAAATCTCAGCCGTGACAACATAAAGTTTCACCTTAATATAAAATGGCATTTTCATCATACATAACCAGTTGCTTCTTCATCTCATGTGTCATTAGTGGTTATCATGTGGTAATGGGGTATTCAATGTGGGTTCAGCATATACAAATGCTGTAAAGGGGTATTTCATTTGCTAGGTCAGCATGTGCAAATGCTATTTCTTTAACATGGGCAAAGGCATCATCAACAAATAGGTGTAATGTGTTCAATCTGGGGTTAGCATATACTAATGCTCTCAAGGGATTCTTCATTTGCAGAAATTCAGCATGCGCAAATGTCATTGGGGTATTTGTGATAGGCAGTATCAACAAAAATTGTTGGAGTATCAGAGATCATGCTGGTGGGGGTATAACTGGTATAGGGTGATTTATTTTCTCTTTTTCTTCTTCAGCTGCTAACCTCAGGGCAGTCAATGTTTTACAATATTGGCTTATCATCATCAAAATGTGTGAGGGTGGCATATACACATAATACATTTTATATAAAAAAAATTTCAATTGTTTTTTCTCTTCTCATTTTTCTGTTATGTCTTTTGTCTCTTTTTCATTTTTTCTTTTTCATTTCTTTTTTTTCTTTTTTCTGTGATTTCTTTTCTTTTCTTGTGATTTCTTTTCTGTTTGTATCACAAGTACTAAAAAATGATAAAAAATCAATTCACTAAACACTAGATATACTATCAACATTTCTAATAGTAAATCCTAACCAATAGGGCTGCAAGTAATAGTTTAGGTTAGAATAGAATGAATGTTGTAGCAGTATCTGTTGTCAATAAGTGGCGAGGAAAGGGTACATCAAGGATCTCCTGATTACAACATGATTGTAATTCCAAGGAATGAATATGATTGGGATTGAAAAAAAAAAAAATCACAAGTCTAGAATGTCGTCTCAATATAGTGGAAAGGAAAAATAGTAAGTTAAAGATGGTGTAACAGTGGGGTGAAGGAAATCTTATTATAGAGAGTCAAGGTTGGGATATGGAATCTCTTTAGGAGAATGTTTAAAATCTTGACAGTACTAATATACATCTGGGTCTAAAATAATAATGTACATTGGGGAAATAAATAATCCTGTGGAGAAAGATAGCATAACATGCAATACTAGTTTTGGGTATGAGTTATGTGCTGTTAAGAGAAGTCATAGTAGGAACAGTATGATTGATCAAGGTGATAGATATAAAGGAGTTTAGCATATTATAGATCAAAGAAATATTAGTATGGGGTAAGAAAAAATACTGGTGTAAAGTGTCTGCATGAAAATGCTGGTGAATGGAGCGTGGAATATGATCAGTTACAAAAGTGGAGATGAATGTTACAACAGAATAGTATGACACATGTGTTATAGGTACGGTTGTGTAACATTCTAAATATTAAGAAAATGTCTGTAACTAAATGAGGGTGTCTGTAAACTCGTAACACCGTGTGTTATCAATTGTTTTGTTATTTTTATTTCACAACACTATGCTATCTAATGAAAATCCTCCGTGGGCTGGCCTTGATTGGTCTTGATGTATCAGTATTTTAAGGCTGGAAAAAAGTTTCTCCGTGGGGCTTTGACATCTTAGTCTGGAAGCAAGTCATTTGAACTGTCAAAACTGAAAATATAGTACATGTGAAAGTTAGTACATTGTTAAAAAGGTTTTTTTCACATATGCGTTGACCGTACATGGGATGGCATGTACATTGAAGACTCGAGGGGCGTGTCTCAGCAAAGCTTTAGTAGTTCCTTCAGTTTCTCTGCCATCTCTAACCTTGCAATGTCCCGACTGCTTAGGCGAGAATCATACTGAGTAACTGTGGGTGACACTGCATTTGCTGATTGTTGTGGCTCTGAGGACATTGGCGAATGCGGTGATGGCTTAACATCATTTGATTGCGGTGATGGTTTCACTGTGGTTGGGGTTTGTATGGCTGGAACATCTGTTGGTTTTGAGGCAGGTATATGTTTCGCCTTGATTTTTCTTCTGACCTGGTTGTGCTGAACGTTAGCACCGGTTACAATGGGCACAGTAATTTGCACACTGTTGTTTTTGACTAGTTGAGATGAGGCTAACACTTCTCGGCTTGGTTTGGGCACTCGATAGCGTTTCTTCAGAATCTTTCGTCTGATATAGTTGTGCTGTATACGCGGAATTTTGTTGCTAGGGATTGAGTCATCAGATTCTGTTTTATAGGCGCGTTTGACGCTGGAGCCGACTGGTACAAATAATGTACTATCCGCATCACTGGTTTCAATGGAACTAGCTGTATCAATGTCTGTTTCTTGTTCGTATAATTCTACCATTTCTCTGTCATTCTGTTCGTTGGGGTCTGACAAAGCTGTGCCGGGGTTGACACTGTAATTTCGCATTTCTTGTTGCGTTTCGTCTTCATACAGATTGCTGGTATATGGTTCAACAATCTGCTTGGGTATCGTTTCTTCAGGATCTGATTGTTCTGAACGAGCAATCTTGTTCTTGTGGTATAGCAGTGTTTGTCCTTCGCTGGTATTCCAACTGGAACTGCCTGAACTGGGGTGTGATAGGTATCAGCTGACGATTTTTCACTGCGGGAGTAAGTTTGAGTGTGAATAAAAGGTATTTGGTTGTTGTCATCGTGTGACGTCTGAGGCATTATTTCTTCATTTCTAATGCGCAGGTCTCTGTCTTGGAGTCGATTACGCAATTCAAGTGGTGGGATATCTTCTTCGCTTTCGGACGAGTCTCGTTGTTGTCTTGCTCGATGTAGTGCATCGGTGGGTGGTCTGGGTATGCGGTCGTCTTGGTAAAATTCAGAGTCTGTCGTCTCTGACTCTGATATGTCAGACGAATCTGTACTGGATGGATTATAATTTAGGGTGGCCTTTCTGACTGGTCTTGTATTTGTCGTCAGAGGCGGAATGGGCCGGTGATTATCAATTTTGAGTTGTTTTACGTGAGCTTTTGTTTGGTGGTGTTTCTCTTCATTCCAGATAATGAAGTTTACAGGCGTAGTTTGTTTCATGATTTTGTAGCCATCCAACCATCGGTCATCGAATTTTGAACTGCGTACATGTTTCTTGTAGTATACTTTGTCTCCTATTTTGTACGTTGGTAGCTTGGCTGATTTATCATGTTGTTTCTGTTTCTTGTGAAATGCCTTCTGCGTATTTCTTTGTGCAATCTGGTGAGCTTTATACTTTTCTTGAAGGATTATTTCGACGGGATCTTCTCCCATGTATTTTCTTTGTGGGCGAAGTAGGTTGTCTAACGGAAAGTTTGGTTCTCTTCCGTATAGCATGAAAAAGGGTGACATTCCTGTGGTATCGTTCACGTTTACTCGGATGGCTTCAAGAGCTTGGTTAATGTATAGGTCCCAGTATTGGTGGTTCCCCTTGATATATTTGCTAATAATATCATGTAGGGTGGCGTGCATGCGTTCATTTCTGCCATTTGCATTTGGGCAATAATAGGTGGTTGTGGTATGTTCGATATTCAGCTGGTGTAAGGTGGCTTTAAATGGGTTCCCGTAAAACTGTTTACCGTTGTCTGAAATGATTCGTTTTGGACAGCCATGCCTGGGAATGAATTCTTGTAAAAAATTTGCGTGATGGACTGCGATGTGGCATCACTGAGTGGGTAACTTTCTGGCCAAACAGAGTATTGGTCAACTATGTGCAGGAGGTATTTGTTGCCTGATTGGGTGAGTGGGTAAGGACCTGATAAGTCAATGCTTACTGTTTGCATGGGATAATGGGAAGGTTGCATTTCTTGAAGAGGAATTAAATGTGGCTTCATGTTTCTCAATTTACATGTTCTACAGGTGGCTACATATTCTGTAATGTCTTTGTAGAAAGTTTGCCAATAATACCTTTTCTTTATGACATCAATTGTTTTTGTCTCTTCCCATGTGCCGTTTATGTTATCATGAAACTGTAGCAATACTTCTGAGACTAGATGTGCTGGAATGACTTTTCTTAGTGTCCCTTCTTGTTTACTATCAATATAGTATAGAGCTCCATCCGTTGGGTGTACTGTAAAATCTTTGCTTTTTGTTGGGTTTTCCTTCACGTATGTGAGCAGCTTAACAATTTCTGCATCTTTCGCTTGTTCTAACCTCATGTCAAGCATATCTTGACTTTCTTCTTCTACTTGTGTGGCAGAAACTCTGAGGTACTTCTTCGACCTGGTGAAGTAATTTCGTTAATTTCTTTAGCATTATCGTCAATCTCTGAGGATGTGCCATCATTTTTGACTCTAATATGTTTTCACTTCGGTTTTCATCATCATATTTGATTCTGGATAGGAGATCTGCACAGATGTTCAATCTGCCAGGGATATGTTCGATAGTGGTGTCATAGGACTGTAAATTCATTGCCCATGTCTGTAACTTCTTAGGCTGTTCCTGCGTTTTGGTGAGCCAGTTAACCAAAGGCTGGTTGATCAGTTCTAATAGTGAGTTTCGTCCCTTCTCACATAAAAGTCTAATTTCTGTACTGCATAGTGAATGGCGGATGCTTCTTTCCAAATGGTGGTCCTCCGTTTTTGTGACTTTGACAATGCGTGGGATAGGAATGCAATGGGTTTCACATTGGGGATGTCAGGTAGTATTGGTGTTTCATCTTCTAGTACTGGTTGTACCAAACATGCACCAATTGCGTTATTCGAGGCATCGGTGTACAATATCATGGGCTGAGAAATGTCTGGATGTCCCAGAAGCGGAATGGCGGTTAGGGCATTTTTGAGATACTCAAAAAAAACGATTTCTGGCACTCTTCTGTCCATCTAAATCGTGCATACTTGCGGGTAAGGGCTATTAATGGCTCAGCTGCTTGTGAGAAATGTATGATATGGCGTCTATAGTATCCTACGGAACCGATAAAGGAGCGTGTTTGTCTGACCGTCTGGGGCTAGGCATTTCTCTTATGGCTTTGACTTTATCTTCATCAGGTCTGATGCCATCTCTATTGATAACAAAGCCTAAATATTTGGTTTCTATCTTTAGAAATTCACACTTGGACAGTTTTAACTTTATTTGGTGATGTCTGAGTCTATCAAAAACTGTTTCAACTTTGCGGAGGTGGTCTTCCATCGTGCCTGCGGTATGTATCAGGATATCGTCTATGTATGCCAGGGCAAATGGATGTAGACCCTTTAACACTTCATCCATGAGTGACATATATGTTGCTGGAGAACCTTTTGGACCAAATGGCATAGCATTCTAAAAAAGGCTTCCCATATGTGAACAGAATGTGGGTTTCTGTTTTGCCTGTGGTGTCATGGGGGATGCACCAAAACTGACCTTGCTATCAAGTGTGGTAAAGTATGTTAGACTTTCCTAACGTACGCAAGTTAGATCGTTTCATATCTGGGGGAGGGGGTGTAGGAAATGACTTTTGTGATTTTGTTCAGGGCTCCGGGTAATCGCAGCAAAAGCTGACTGGACCATCCTTTCTTCGTTACGATAACGATGGGGAAGGACCATTGGGGATCTGGATCTTTCAATGATTCCCTGTACTGTAGCATTTCATTTATAGACCTTTCCCACGAGTTCTCACCTGTTTTTCAAGGGCGTATGATAGGGTTTCATATGTTTGGCTCCTCTGTGGTTGTTTGATATGTCCGTTGTGACAGTGTTAGTTTCATGCCTAATTCCGAATGTCATTGAGTGCGAATACATCCTGGTAGCTTTTCTTACAAAACGTTTTCAAACGTTGCTTATTATTCTTCTGTGGCAGTTGCAGGTCCTTTGCAAGTAACTGACTATTACTCTATCTGTATTTATGATCTGCTATGGATATCTCTGGTCTGTCTTGATGCCGGGACCGTTTCAAATTCCCATAATCTTTGGGACATTTTTCTTGCATCTTGTGAAAATTATCTGCTCTTGTTTGTGTTTTCTTTTAGCGTATTTTCATTTGCCGTTTCATGGGCTGTGTTGGTATAAATGTTTCCTCCTGCCATGTGCTGTGTGCATTTCCATTTGTCACTGCATTTACTGTAATACGCTTTCTAGTAATATTTCTGGGGTAGATCGTTATTTTGCCATTGTTTCTGATTATTTCTGCCGTAACTGCGCTTATTTCCGCGTACGTCGATACTGTATTTCTTCCATTTGTGCTATAGGGCTTGTCTTCTTTCCTATGGGCGAAAAATTTTTCATTCTTCTCTGTTTCCAACTTTGCTGCTATAGTATCCGTCCTGTGGTGGAGTCATATAAGAATTCTTCCCTTTTCTTCGGAACATTTCAATTGGTTTTGGGACTTTATCATATCCACCTTGTTTTTGAGTTATATTGATACTCCATGGGACATGTATCTCTGTCTTGTCGCTTCGGGATATCCTCTGGCAAGAGGGACAATCTCTGTTTCTCTGTCACTCTGTGATATACATGCACTTCATCTTTTCTCGTGGTGGTGCTGGGGCGCAAGAATGGAGTAATTGGTTGTCATTCTCATACCGTGGGATGTGCCTTATTTCTCTCCTTCTTATACATGGATACTTGGTTTGTTTCTGCAAGTCCTGGGCTTGTGGGGTATTGTTGGCTGGTGTAACATAACTGTGACTGGTAAAACTCTGGACGCCATTTTCTGCATATGACTCTTTATAACTGTTGTCCTTTCGTGTATACCATGGTTATTTGTTACTGCGATTTCGTGCACTATGTCAGTGGGAGTGGTTAAGACAATTTGTGAATGGTCTCTATTGGTTTTAGTCTGTCGTTATTGTTGACGTATCCACTTGTGCTACAATTGTGCCTCTATTTATGGTGGTAGTTTTTCCTGACATATTCAATATCATGATGGGGAAATCTCTGGACTTCGAGACTCAGCGATTCCCTCTGTAATTTGCCACCATGGGTCCTCCATAATGCTTTCTTCTGCTAGGGGCTGTATTTGGATTGATTGCCCCATGGTGTTATGTACTCTCTGAATTTTTTACTCTGCCTTTTGCTGTGACCAGGGAGTTTGGGCCACCGTTATGGGAGCTGTCAGCCTTATCCAAAGTACGCTATGTGGATATTCGTCCTGGAGATCTATGTATGTATTGTTGACTTTGATTTTTCTGGAGGTCATAGTATATTCGAACTTTGTGTTTGTTAAAAAAAATCCCTCCCTAGGATAAGATTTCTAGACATTCCTTTTGTAATGACAAATGGGTGTTCAAAATTTGTTTCGGGCCTAATTGGAAAATTTTAGCCATGCTGTCCCAACTGAATTTAGTCTTTGTCCCGTGACTGAGCTAGGTGTGTTTTGGGACGGTTGAAATCGCGTACTAAGGTGTTGGATCTTCTTGAAGAGCTGGAACTCAATTATAACGTCTGAATGGATGCTCCTGTATCTACCAGTGCTCTATATTGTTGGGGCCCTGTATAGCCATGATGCAGGAACTGGGGTCCCAGGATGTATTTTAGTTCCATCATGCAGCATTTCTTCATAATTGTAATTTTTTTGGATGGGACCCACTCTTGACAATTTCTGTTCTGTGTTGTTTCTTTTTGTTTTGGACCATTTTTGTGATTGTTGCCCTCACTAACGGTCCTGTTTAGTGAGTGCGCGCGCCGTTTCCCTGATGCATGAGAGGTTGAGGTGTGCCTCTGGTATACCGAATTTCTGGTGTAATCCACGTGGGGTGGTGCGGAGTTGTTGTAGTTGATATAACCTCCTCTTCTGAATGGTGCATTATTTTAATTTGCTCTACAGGACTGGTAACCTTGTACCGAGCCTACCGATTGTGAAAGCATCCGTTTGTGAGTTGACATTATTGACGTCGATTTGCCTCTGTGTGGGGGGGGTCTATAATTGCGAGGCTATAATTCGTTGTCGTGGGGCGACAGTCAATGCCTCCTGGCATGTCAACTTTCCATAGGCTCTATGCTAATTATAGTCCCTATATTCTGGTTCGGGGTTCATACCTGCT